>ML332414.1:0-93015 GCA_005239505.1 Nicotiana paniculata | reverse complement strand
AACTCCCTTATTACCCTTCCCTAATCATCGGTGGAAGGGTAGCAGGAAAAAGGAGGTGTGACAATGATGGGGTATTGAGGCTTTAGGGTTGGGTTGTGTTCCTAAGGTGGATGGTTTGATGGAGTTGATTCTTGAGGAGAATCACACTTCATAGTATTCTATTCACCCGGGTTCTATGAAGACGTATCATGGTTTGAAGCAACATTATTGGTGGAGAAGGATGACGAAAGACATTGTTGGTCATGTTGCACTGTAAGGCCCAAAAATATTTCACTTAGAAACCAGGGTTTTGTGGTGCCAAGGTAGGATAATGCAATTGAGGACTGTAGAACACTTGATACATAAGGAGCCAGTGCGAGAGATAAGTTAAGACAAAGGAAGCAACCCAAGAGAGGTTACGCATAATATAAATATGAGCATGGAGTGATGAGTAGTTAGTAGTTGATTCAAGAAGAGCCATACCTTCGGAGCAATTCATCAAACAACTCAACTCAATATACCATAGCATAAGGAGATTCAAATCAATGCTGATTAAAGACTAATTCCGCAACTTAAACTAGTAGCTCATTTATGTAAATTTGGGCAGCATCTCCCCTGTAATAAGGGCCTCCTCCAATACCTTATACCAAAAATAACAACAAGAGAAATACAGTAAGGCCCCAAAAAATTTTGCTAAGTAGTTTAAGGTTTCGTGGTGCCAAGGTAGGCTAATATATTATATTTTGGGAGCTTTTGGGGTGAACAGTGCATTAGGGAGTTAAAAATTTTCAATCTCGCGTCGCCCAACTTGTAGTGCGCTAGACTGTGCTATATCCCTCACGAGGCCAGGTCTGTAGCGCGCTAGACCATACTATATCCCTTGCGAAGCCTGGTCTACAGCTCGATATAGAGCTCGCGAGGCCTAGTCTATAGCTCGCTACAGAATGTGCCTAGCCAAATATGTAGTCCGGTCCGGAATTTCGGAGTATCCATTCTTCTATTATTATAACCCGACATTATTTTGACTAAAACCCCTTAGGGCTCAATTATGAAGGGAATATATGATATTTTTAGAGAGAAGTGAGAGTGTTCTAGAGGGAGGAGGTAGCTCGAGTGCTTTGTTCATCAAGATCTTCTCCAAGCTTTGAAATCCAATAAGGAAATCTCACAAGATCTTCATCTAAGAGGTAAGGTTCCATACCCTAGTTTTCAATTTCGGATTTGGGTTGAAGATGGTTAATTAGGAGTGTGATTCTTGGGTGTAAAAGTATTATTCATACATGCATGTACTAATAAGGTTTGTGGGAAGATTGTTTAGGATTGGGTTGTGGCGTGAAGGAAATCTTGTGGAAGAATCTTGTAATCAAATTTGCACATCTAGTGTTTGATAAAATGCTCAAATGAGCTGAGACCATGAATATTTTCCTAATTTGTGTTCAATTTTGTTATGTCTCGAAATAGATTGGGATTGATAGGATTTCCGGAATGTTGTAGTAACTTAAGGAAAGCTCGAACAAGGTATGTTGGCTAAACTTTCTCTCTTAGAATCAAATTCCATAATGTTTCCGCAAGTTCAGGTATGGTCGGCTCAAGATTACTAATCTCTGTATTCTGAGTTATCTCCTATAAACTTGACTATTCTGAATGAGACTTATGTCGAAATATATATGTTCATACTGTGGTTTGCATACTAGAATGTTATGGCTTTGGGCCGTGCTCCAAATGAAAGCTAGTATGCCAAATTGTTTGAGAAAAACTCAATACGCTTGAGACTCTTAGTTTCTCATACGCGTGCCTAAAGCCTTGATTGAAATCTTCTTGTTGATAATCTGTTAGGATGTTTGAAAATGAAATAAGTGAATTGGGAAAATAGAGTGTGGCCAGCGTACTAAGAACTTAAGTTATAATTATGACTAGTGAAGCCAATGAAATGAGAATATGTGAGACTGATCATGAAATGAGCCTCGATGTAACTGTTCATAAATGACATCAAAAATAGAATTGTCTAAAATCTTTTGTACTAATTTTATGCCTATAAGTGGCTCTTTTAAATAATGTTTTGCTTTATAAATATATCCAGTGTGATTCGAGTCATTATACACTCAGGTATTGAAATTGTATGTTGTCATTTCTAGGAAAGAGAATTGTAAGTATAAATGGTGTATTGATTGTTTATGATCTTGATGGTGTTTCCATTGCTGGTTAGTATGCCCTATTCTTTGGGAAGAAGCCTTTTGTGCTTAAAGTTTCTGCAACTAATGAACTTGGGATATATGATTTCCGAAATATTCTATATGTTAGTATTGGATTGTGAGCCTTGGAAATAAAAGAAGTGAAAATGTGGAATATGAAATACGGCCATCGGGCCATGAATAAAGAACCTTGTGAAAGGCCAAAAGAGCCAAGAAAATATTGTTGTTGTGACTGGGTGAAAATACTAGTGAAGGTATATACAATGCAAAATATGTTGAGGTAAACACATTTATAATTATGTTACTTTTATGTGCAAACCAAATAATAATCAAAAATATTTTTGGGAGTATCATTAGTAAAACCGAGGAAGGGTGGGTCATAAGGCCCACACCTGAAACTACACGTGCCGGTGTAGGGGTGGATTGTGGTTATTCCCCTTATTTGGGATGAATTTGAAATATTGGTGAAATTGTTATTATTCCCCTTAATTGGGATAAAACTGGTAATAGTTGTGAATTGGAAAAGTCAGCCCACACGGCATATGTGGGAAGGAGGCTAGTTGATTGGGTGGAGATCAGACGCCATGTTGCGCACATGGTGGTACTACTCTTGGTAACAACTTTCTTTCCCATCATCATGTCAAACCACATTGTTCGTGGGCAGATGGCCTAGACGATTGGGCGTGATCGAAATCTGCTAACAAAGATTGCGGTATATTGGTTCTAATGATCTCCCCACCAAAAATATATATTATCTTCGTATTTTTAAAAATTATTATGTTTTAACTAGACATTTTGATATTGTTGATTGTGACTTGTTGTTTCTATGTGTTGTCTTTGCTTATATGGGCATTCTATTATGAAATAGGACTTTTAGGTATTCATACTAGCGCTATTCGACAGTATTAACATTCCTTTTACCGGGGGCGCTGCATCTTTATTGGATGCAGGTGGTTCCACAGCAGGCAGCAATGATCAGTGATAACAATACACTCTCTTCAGCTGACTTGGTTAGCCCCACTTCATTCCGGGGTCATGTATCTCTTGTTTCTCATGTACTTTGTGTTTTGAGGTATAACCGGAGCCTTATTTCCGGCATTTCCATATTACTCTTCAGTTGTACTTAGAGGCTCCATGGACAGGTTCTGGGTGGTGGTTTATGTTGGGAGTCAAAACTAGAAATGTTGGTATGTAGCAAACATGTTTTTCATTAAATCTATAAACTTGTAATCTTTTGGAAATTATAAATGAAGCTACTAACGAAAATGAAATGGAAGTTGCTAATGAAAAGTACTTAGTGTTTGATTAATGGAGTACATTTCCTCTTTATTTATGGATGAGTTTGGGTAAAAGGAAATCTAACAAGATTGATCGGCCAGGTCCACTCAGTTGAGCGCCAGTCGCGCTCCCTGAGTTTAGGGCGTGACAAATATGATAAGAAAAACATCAACAATAGGGTACAAACTATTTCATTAACAAGTCATCAACATATCACGACGTGCGACAAGCTCGGATTAAATCCCTTTAGCATCCTTCAACCCCATTAACATTCATTCTTGAACTTAGTAATATATCCAATATAATAACCAATACCCTTTAAAGGATTTCCAACCTTGTACATAATTTTAAAGTTACCCAAAATAGCCAAACCCAAGCCAACTTAGTTTCCATAATTTCCAGTCACTTAAAGTTCATAAGAGCAACTTTAAAATCGATCCATCAAGAACAACAACATCTCAAGCTAATCCAAGTATTATATTGTAGTTTATGATCCTATCAACTTAACCAACATATAATCAAGCTTAAGCACAATTAGTAGGCTATTACACTCACCTTAGCTTGTGGCAACAAGTTGAACTTTCAGCCAAACGCAACCCATAATCATCCTCAATGACAATACAACCTCAAAGAGGTGTTGTTCTTCACTAGAACTAACTTTTGATGTTGAAATATGGTGTAATCACTTCATAAGTATCAGATAATGCTAGAAATCAATCCACCAATTTTTTGTTATTCTAACCAGTTGGATCCTGATATCCCATTCTTCTCTTATACTATATCTGTTTGCTCTCATAAGGCATAACTAAGATGGGTGTGGCCAATTGTAAATACCTCTATTACTGTTGAAGGTAAGTCAGAATGCTTATATTTCTCTACCTAAATTGTAAATACTAATTGTTCTTAATATTGCTTGTATGTTGGTTAAGTTGTTAGGATCATAAACTACAAGATAACACTTGGATTAGCTTGAGATGTTGTTCTTGATGTATTGATTTGAAAGTTGCTCTTATGAACTTTAAGTGGATGGATATTTTTGAAACTAAGTTGGCTATGATATTTTTAGTATGATTATGTTGGTTTACATGTCAATCTTGTTGAGGAAATGGGTAACTAGAAAAGGAAATGGCTATAAAGAACTTGGAAGTTGTCCATAGTGATATTATCTTGTGTTGGGCTATTTCAAGTAACATTGAAATTGAGTACAAGGTTGGAAATCCTTTAAAAGGTATTGGTTATTATACTAGATATATTACTAAGTTCGAGAATTAATGGTAATGGGGTTGAAGGATGCGAAAGGGATTCAATCCGAGCTTGCCGTTCATCGTGATATGTTGACGACTTGTTAATGAAATATTTTGTACCGTATTGTTGATGTTTTCCTTATCGTATTGATCTGGTTGTTGATGTTGGTATACGGTATTGGAGGAGGCCCTCGTTACATAGGAGATGCTGCCCAAATTTACATAAAATGAGCTACTAGTTTAAGTTGCGGACTTAGCCTTTACTCAATGCTGATTTGAATCTCCTTATGCTATGGTAGATTGAGTTAAGTTGTTTGAAGAATTACTTGTAATTTTGATGGTAGTATATAATTACATATATTAGTCGCTTATTTCACTCTAATTTAATGCACTTGACTTGTTTTGAGCTTTAAATGGTAATGGTTTGCACTTATTGTGTGTTTTATGCCTTGCAAGATGTAATTCCAAGCTATTAAGAAAATTTGGAGATAATTTGAAAATGTTGGAGCTTTGAAGTCTGAGTAGAATCCCAAGAAATTAAGTCGGGATCACGTTCGGAGGTCGAGGACCAAGTCTGGATGTCAAAAAATGAGAAAACAAAATTACTGTGAGAAATTTCACTACCGCCCCATGCAATGCGTAGCGGGGAGCTAGTGCAAAATTTTTTGAAAGTGAAGAAAATCAGCTCTCTGGATTTCCCCACTAATACCCCACATGGCGCGTCACCCCATGCGGTGCGCCTGTGCCATTTTTACAGAGTAAATGTCCTATTTCGGCTAGGAAAAGGTGATTTCGTATGGGCCCGACCATACTTGGTATAAATACATGGAAAATGTTATTTTCTTGACTTTTGACACATATTCGACCTGAGGAGGCTAAAGAGGAGCTGGAGGAGCAAAAGCACAAGGATTTCATCATTCCTTCCTCACTTAAGACTCGAGTTTGGATTGAATTTCTATTTTCCTATACTTTTATTATATTTGTGATGAATTACTCCATATATATGAAGTAGTTCCCTTTAGGGTTTGATGGATTTGATGTATTGATATTGATTTGTGGATTCTGACTCTAACTTTATGTATTGAAGCATTTTGGATGATTTAATTATTGCATCTGTATTGTGTTGTTCATATAATCGAGAGAGGCATAACTTGTGATATCTTTGCATTATATTGTTGATTGAGTTTATTAATTCTTCTTAGTTATCAAAAGAGGCTAGTTGAATCATTGATTAAACCTAGTTAGGAGGATAATCGAGAGATGTTCTCCTAAAGACCAATCCACTACGCATTCTTTCATATCTTCACAGAGCTTAAATTGGTTCATCTCGTGAGGTTGATGTAAAGACCCGAAAAATTTATTGTTTGAAATAATACCGAATAAGTCCCCAGTTGTTATAACTGTAGAAATTCTTAAAACAGACATATTTTCAATAAAAAGTACCCTGGAATTTGAAAGATGAATTTTTCCCAGAGATTGGGCGTTATGCGATGCACTATGCGATCACACGACGTGTATGCGGACCGCATAATTGTCACATACATGGGCAAAATCACTGTCCAATTTGAGGAAAACTATGCGGTCCAAAATGCGATCGCATGTTGGTTCTGCGGACCGCATAGTTGTTGTATTCTTGCCCACTGATTTTGGTGAGGGAGTGCGGACCGCATAATGGTCGCATACCTGCACAGTGTGTTTTAAATTTTGGCCCATCTTGAGGGCCATTCTGCGGACCGCATGTCAGGAATGCGATCACCGCATTTCGGTGTTGGGCTCCTATTTTTCTAATTTTAAAACCCGACCCCCAGTTCATTAAAACACCCCTCCCCTTCATTTTTAACTGATTTCTGAGCAAAAATAAAGAGAAGGGAGAGAGGGTTCTTGAGAGGGAAATTTCTTCTTCATCAAAAATTGATTCTTCAAAGTCGCTAAAGCCCGGAATCTATCGAGTTAGTGTTATCTTCTTTGCTCAAAGAGGTAAGTCTTCACCCCATTCTCCCCAAGTTCTAAGATTTTAATTAAGAATAAAACACATAGGATGGTTCTTGAAAATGGAGGTCGAACCCATGTATGCATGTGAGTAAAACTTCTTAATCTAGCAAAAAGGGAAGAGGGTTGGGGTAAATTTCACAAAGAAGGGGTGGAAATATAATGAGGTCACCTAGCGTTCGATAAAATGCTTAAAAGAGTTCGAATTGTATGTATTATTTCAAATTCTAAGTTGAATATGTTTAATCGTGAACTAGATTGATGGTACTAGTCGGTTCAGTGATTTGTGAGTAAAAGTTAAAAAGGAATTTCGACCCCAGGTATGTATGGCTAACTTTAATCTTTGTAAAGTCACCTTGTTGGTGCCGGAACAGTCGCTACGTGTTAATTGTCTGAGTATGTGTAAATTGGGTGTTCTAAATATTTTGAGGCATGATGCCCTACTCTCTGACTGTCTAGCTGAAATTCATGTATTTTGCTATTCGGAATTGTGAAAAGGTGATTTACTTGTGAATGTTTTACCATGTGTAAGGTTGGTTAAGTACCCTAATATGCCGGTATGAAAGATTGGTAACAAACCCAAGTATGTGAATATGACTAAGTGCTAAGAGCTGTGAAATGATATGATAAACATGAATTGTGGTTGATTTAATCGTACTACACTGATTGCGGCAATGTCTTATTGAATCATTGTTTTGGGCAAGATTTGTTGTGACTTGAAATCGTATGGGTGGTTGGTTGTACTGAGATTGTGTCCTTGTGATGAAATTCTCTGTGATTAAATATGTTGATATGAAATGTGATTGTCTAGTGGGATCGGGTTGTGTGCCGCAACACGAAGAAATAAGGGTGGGTGAGGTAATAAGGGTGGCCGAGATAATAAGGGTGGCCAAGGTAATAAGGATGGAATGTGATCACGTTGAAATGAATAATCTATGAAATTCTTGAATATAGTGTCGTTGGAAAGGAAAAGGGGAATCTGTGGAACTTGTGATTTTGATTGTTTCTGTTTCTGTGCAAATGCTTGCTGATTCTATTACTGTCTCTTATATGTGCATTGCTGATCTTTTTTAGAGTACAGTTTGTTCATACATACTAGTATTATTCCACAGTACTAACGTCCCTTTTGCCGGAGGCGCTACATTTTCTTATATGAATGTAGGTGGTTCTACAGCAGGTAATTCAGTCCACCGTCAGTAGTGCCTCCTCTCCGCTCCGCAGTTGAATTGGTGAGCCCCACTTTTTCTTGGGGCCATGTGTGGTTCATGTCACCTTCTTTTGGGTCTATTTTGTATTTTAAGGTGTAGACGGAGCCTTGTTTCCGACAAGTATTGTATAAAAACCTATCACTCGTGAGGCTCCATAGACATAACGTGGATATTGTACATATGTATTTTGGGTAGTGACAATCGTGGTCCCCGTGGTAGAAGTAGGTATGTTGTATGTATCTTGCAAGTAACTTGGAGTTTTATGTTAAGTCTCAAATTTCTAATTCACATGAATAAGGTATATTTAAATCACGGGGTAATGCGTGGGATAGGTGAGGCAATCCAGGTCCGCTTGACTGGGGCCACCCAGTTGAGCGCTGGTCGTGTCCCTCGATTTTGGGGCGTGAAATTCTTGGTATTAGAGCCTAAGGTTTTTAAAAGTGTCCTAGGATCTCGGAGCCGTGTCTAGTAGAGACCTTCTTCTCGGTGTGTTGTCGACCACATCTATAATTAGGGGGATACATGGACATTTAGGAAACACCCTTTACATTGTTATTCTATATCGTGCGGTGAAGTGGAAAGTGAAAAAAAAATCCTTGTCTAACTCGTGCATTGTTCTGAAATTTTAAGTAATGGCACCAACGAAGAGAGCTCGACTCGGCCTAGAGGCCAATACCACCCCAAGTGTGGCTATGAATTATGTACCCGATGGTGCGGGTGAGAGCGAATCCCCGACCTTGAATCCACCTGGCCTTTCTGTTCCAGACCAGAGTGTTCCTATTCCTGCTGCGACCGAGTATGCTGCAACCCCTTCCACTGATATTCCTGATCCTTCTTCAGTTCCAGCTTCCAGTCCCGATACTTCCGATGGGGACCTCAGGGGAGCTATTCATATGTTGACTTAGTTGATGGCCGCTCAGTCTCAAAGATCTCATGCTGCCCATGCATACTCTAGCGGACAGGGAGATTCCGCCGTAACTAGAGTCAACCAGTTTCTGCGGTTGGCCCCTCCTGACTTCTCAGGTACTGATCCAGAGGGCGATCCGCAAGTTTTTCTAGATGAGATGTACAAGACGCTTTGGGTTATGAAGGCTACAGAGATAGAGGGGGTTGAGTTAGCATCTTACAGGTTGAGGGGAGCAGCATATTCATGGTTCGAGATGTGGGAGGATTCCTATGGGGAGGGAAGTTCTCCGGTGAGATGGGACGAGTTCGCTGATGCTTTCATGGATTACTTCTTTCCTGACGAGACTATGAAAGCCCGTTCTACGGAGTTTGAGGTCCTCAAGCAGGGTAATATGAGTGTGTGGGAGTACCACATGGAGTTGAATTCAGTCCACCGTCAGTAGTGCCTCCTCTCCACTCCGCAGTTGAATTGGTGATCCCCACTTTTTTTCGGGGCCATGTGTGGTTCATGTCACCTTATTTTGGGTCTATTTTGTTAGCCATACATACCTCAAAGATTAAAGTTAGCCATAAATACCTCAAAGAGCTTTTCCTTAAGTTATACCATACACCAACACCTCTAGCAATAACAATCTATAACGAGATAGCAGAAATCGATTAATAATTAGGAAGATTACCCATGGAGTAACTCTCTTAGGAATTTCATCAAACACCTAATATGTGAAGTAGAATACAAGGTTCAAAAATGGTAATTTCTTCTTCTCTCACCCAAATTTTAACATGAACTACCCAAATTGGTTCTTTAATATCACATACTACAACTTCGTCCCACATGCATGTCCTATTTCACTTTTTATTTTCAAGACCCAACCTATGTGTGTTTTATTCTTACGCTAAATCTGGGAAATTGGGGAAACAGGGTGAAGACTTACCTCTTTGAGTGAAGAAAATGACAATAACTTGATAATTTCCGGGCTTGAGTGATTTTGGAAAACCAAATTGGATGATGTTGAAACATTCTCCCTCAATAACTCTCTTCTTTTCTCTCTATTTTTTGTCAGAAATTCGTTAAAAATTAAGGGAAGGGGTGTTTTATAAAACAGGTGGTCGGGTTAAAAATTTAGAAAATAGGAATCCCGACACAGAAATGCGATCGTATTCCTGCTATGTGGTCCGCATTCCTGGCCGCATAGTTGGCCTCCAAATGGGTCAAAAATGGGAACCACACTACCCAGGTATGCGACCACTATGCGGTCCGCATACCTGTTAGCGATCGCATAGTGCGTCGCATAACCTCCATCGTAAAAACCATGGGGTAAGAATGCGCCAACTATGCGGTCTGCATATCCAAAATGCGATAGCATTCCGGGCCGCATAGTTTTTCTCAATTTGGACAGTCTACTGTCCAGGTATGCGACCACTATGCGGTCCGCACACCTGTTATGCGACCGCATAGTGCGTCGCATAACGCACAATTTCTGGAAAATTGAATTTTTCATGTTCTGGCATACTTTTTACTGAAAATAGGACCATTTTAAGAATTTCTACAGTTATAACAGCATAGGGACCTATTCGAGCATTATTTTAGACATTGAAATTTTACGGGTCTTTACACGTACATGTAAATTGCGAGAAACCAACGGGTTTCTAATCGACTGTGATGTGGGATCCCATGTGATAAGATATTGAGCATAAAGGTGGCAGCATTGAACATTCAAATGAATCCTTTGTGAATATTTATGAAGTTATATGCTTTATTCATGCATACCATATGTATACGTTAGTTGATGTATTTTACATATGCATAAGGCTTATTAGTGTGTTATTGGGCAATTGGAGTGTGTCGGGTTGTAAAACGAGAATTATCATCATACATTGACATGTTGAGCTTATGTACAGGTTTTTATAAACATGCCATTTGGAAATTTATATGAAATTAGATCACTATCAAGTATAGACACTTTACATCCATATGTAAGTATTTGAGTAAATGCCTTTTTGGTTCATATTCATTGTTATGCCAAATCGTTTGCTTTGACCTGTTTAATTGGAAAAACATGCTTATTACCTACTTCAGTTGTGCACCTTTATTATTGATATCCGCTATTTTATAACTGCTTCTTTGGATATTTCTCTATATTATACATATTATTGAGTTGTATATGTTATATAAAGTGAGCATCTTCTGACTTAAAAAATCTTGTCACTACTTCAGTAAGGTTAGTCAAGATACTTACTGAGTACAAAGGGTCGGTTGTAATCATACTACACTTCTGCACATTGCGTGCAGATCTTTGACCTGATATGTTGTGGGCAACAAAGTCTTGCATTGAAGATATACCAGTATTCCAGATACAAACTACCATTTATTCATTAGGATTTGTACTTTTGTTTATGTTCATTCAAACATATGTTGTATTTCCTTCGTACTAGCGTTTTAAATCTAAATCTTAGTGGCTCGTGGCATGTACTATCAATCCTTGGGTAGTTTTATGAATTTCCTATAACGACCCGATTTACCCTCCGAAAGGTATCATGACGACACCTAGTCTCTACGACTAGGTAAGCCTAAATTTGCAAAAATAATAGAATCAATAAAATAAAGACAGAAAAGAACTTAAGTATATATAACATAGCCGCTCGACATGTACAAATTTTGACTCCCAGAACCCGGAATATCACATTAGTCACAAGCTCTATTTCAAATTCTCTATACAACATAAGGAAATACATGAAAAAATTTCTATTTAAGTCTGGAGTGGAAGGTGAATCGAGGGACTCTGCGGACGCGGCAGAATTACCTTTCGGTCTCCTCAAAACCGCTGCTCGGACCCCTAGCCACGAAACGAAGTGATGGTACCTAGATCTGCACATGGAAAATATGCGCAGGAAAGGGCATGAGTACACCACAAATTGGTACCCAGTAAGTGCCAAGCCTAACCCCAGTCAAGTAGTGACGAGGTCAGGTTAAGGCTGTACCAGATTTTTATAGTAAAGCAGTTTAAAATTTGAACAGAGAGATATAATAAGCTAAGGCAAAGCAGTAGAAACAATGAGCTGAAAGAAAATAGCAATAGGGAGCCCTCGACTTAGCACAACGTATCTCATAGTAGAAAATATGAATGCAGTACATGGGGGAAGCTCCCATAATCTCGTTCGTATCCCAATTTAAATATGCAATGCAGTACAGGGGAAAGCTCCCGAAATCTCGTCCGTAGTCCCAATTTAAATATGCAATGCGAATGAATACTAGATACAGTTTATTTAAACAGTTCAGGGAAAATCGCAGGCAAGAATACAGATAAAACACCTAAACATGGTGCGCATAGTGAAAGTTAGGAGAAATTCAAGTAAAACAGGTATACATGCTCCTTCCTAATCTAAACTACACAGTTAGTACATGAAATAGTGAAATAGGAATAAAAACGAATTATGTCATGGAAGGAAAGTGGAGTTTTAGCAACAATGGCCCATGTACGCACCCGTCACCTCACGTACATGGCGCCTATATAACAAAACAGTATCAAAACAACCTAAGGGGAAGTCCCCAACACAGAGTTAGGCAAGCCACTTACCTCGACTGCACTACTCCACTCAAAACCACGCTCTTTCCATGAGAATCCGACTCCGGGTGGCCCAAATCTACTCAATTCGATTGTATAATGTAAATATCACTTTAAGGAATCAAAATAGCGAATTAGTTTGAAGCTACTACATGAAATTAGGAAAATTGTCTGTCACGACCCCAATATCCTCAATCGGTCGTGATGGCCCCTATCGTGGAACTAGGCTAGCCAATAATCACATAATTATAGTTTCTTTCAAAAAATCCCAACCATTTTCAAGCAATTCATAAAGTATATAGATTTACTAAATTCATTAGGCAAATAAACACTTAAACAGTCTAAACCATCCCCAAAACCCGGAGTCAACATGTCAGGAGCATCTAAGAATATGCCAAAAGGTATACTATTATAATACAAAACCTCCGAACGAATAACTAGATACAATCATAAGAAGGGAAAAATGAGATGCTGCAGACGCTGAACAGTTACCTCTATATCCCGAAACTCCGGCTCCGCATGGAATAGATGGCTAACGCTCACTATCGCACTTGTATATGCACACATGGGTGCAGGGAGTAATGTGAGTACGCCAACTTAGTAGTAATGAAAATAAATCAAATCTAAGCGGAAAGAAACACATAAGATCAATATCATCAGTTCAAAATATGCACAACCTTTCCTTCCAACAGTATATACATAGATATATGAAATTAACATGCTTTAAAAGCCAATTTCAGTAAAATCCTTTGAAAAATGTGTGTTTCCAACAATTTCTGAAATAAATAACTGAAGGATTTAGTATAAAATGAAATAAAATCATAAGTAGCCCCTCGGGAAAAACATGAATCATAAATCTCCCCTCGGGCAGAAAATCACTCAACACCTCACAGCTATTCAGTATCAGCCCCTCGGGCAACCTCACTGCCACTCATGCCTCCGAATCACTCATCACTTGGCACTCAACACTCGCACTCAGTAGGTACTTGCGCTCACTGGGGGTGTGTACAGACTCCGGATGGACTCCTCCATCCCAAACACTAATATCAAGCCAACTCGTGGCGTATCATATCCTCACAAATCAGGCCCTCGGCCTCACTTAGTCAGAACCTCTCAAAAGCTCCTCGGGCGTATCAGTAAAACGGGGTAATCGACCCAAAAATATCATTTTATATCTTAAAATAATGTAAACAAGGCTGAGTTTCGAAAATAGTTAAGCACAATATGACTGAGTATAAATCATAAATCAACAGTGAGGAAATAGCAGTAAAAAGCTCCCAAGGGGTCCAAACAAGTCGGCACGAGGCCCAAAACATGGCTTATAGCCCAAATATAGCAATAGTCTTTAGAACACAATTTAACGTATGATTTAGAGTAAAATACCCAACTCAATAGTTTCCGCGGAGAGGACCAAGTCCAATCCAAAAATCAGTGTGCGCCACATACTCGTCATCCGACATGTGCGCCATTCTAAAAATAGTGAGAAATATGGAGTCCGGGGTTTCATACCCTTAGGACAAGATTTATAGACATTACTTACCTCTACCGGGCCACAACACTAATCCACGATGCTCTTGCCCCTCAAATTGGCTCCCTACTGCTCCGAATCTAACCAAAACCAGTTTAACATCATCAATATATGCTAAAGGAACAAAACCCAATTGAAAACTATCAATTTATAAAAAATTCTCAAAATTCGGCCAAACTCGAGCCCTGGGCCCATTAGAAGCCTCGACCTCCCACGATCCTACACATGCCAAGAACACCACAATCGGACCACAATTGCCTACCCAAATCGCCAAAAGCATTTTCCAAACCTCCTCGCATTTTTTCGAAACTTTTTCTACTTTAGTTCTTCAAATTACAAGCCTAATCCGAACAAAATAGCATAGAAACGAGTTTTATAATCCGAGAACTTACCTCCACTGAAGACCCTCGAATTCCCTCTTCAATTTTCTCTCAACTAAGCTAAATCCGCATGCAACAATGGAGGAAATGCCAAAATATTTGCGGAGGCACCATTTTATACTATTCTGCCCAGTTAATCCGCACCTGCGAAACTTTCCTCACACCTACAGACCCACACCTGCGGTCCCAGGTGCACACATGCGAAATCCCACTAACAGTCGAATTCTCACACATGCGATCCCTCTTTTGCACCTGCGGCTTCGCAGGTGCGTCCAATACTTTGCACATGTGGATTCCTCCTGTCTGGCCTATCTTCGCACCTGCGCAAGTGTAAAGACCAGTAAAATTTCTATGTTTAAAATAATGCCCGAACAGGTCCTTGTGCTGTTATAACTGTAGAAATTCTTAAAACGGTCCTAGTTTGAGTAAAAAGTATCCCAGAACTTGAAAGATCAAATTTTCCAGAAATTTCGCGTTATGCGACGCACTATACGATCACATAAAAGGTATGCGGACCGCATATTGGTTGCATACCTGGATAGTTTCTTGTCCATTTTAAGGAGGGCTATGCGGCCTAGAATGAGATCGCATTCACGAATGCGGGCCGCATAGTTGTCGCATTCTTGCCCCATGGTTTTGCGAGGGAGGTTATGCGACATACTATGCGATCACAAAACAGGTATGCGGACCGCATAGTTGTCGCATACCTGGGCATTGTGGTTCCCATTTTGGCCCATTTGAAGGCCAACTATGCGACAGGAATGCGATCGCATTCCTGACCGCATCTCTGTGTCGGGGCTCCTGTTTTCTAAATTTAAAACCCGACCCCATGTTTCATAAAACTCCCCTTCCCTTCATTTTTAACGATTTTCTGACAAAAAATAGAGAGAGAAAAAGAGAGTTCTTGACAGAGAAGTTTTCAACATCATCTAATTGGATTTTCCAAAATCACTCAAGCCCAGAAATTATCGAGTTATTTTCATCTTCTTCGCTCAAAGAGGTAAGTCTTCACCCTATTTCCCCAATTTCTCAAATTTTGGGTAAGAATAAAACACACCTAGGTTGGTTCTTGAAAATAAAAGTTGAAATCTTACATGCATGTGAGTTAAACTCCGTAATCTTGTAAAGTGGAAAAACAAGTTTGGGTAATTAATCTCAAAAGGGGGTTAGTAGTCTAAGGGGTCACATAGTGTTTGATTAAATGCTCAATTGAGTCCAATATTCCTAATTGTAAGTGAAATATGTCACATTGTGGAATAGATTGACGGTTCTAGATGGTCCAGTGAATTGTGATAGAAATTAAAAAGGGGAGGACTCGAGCTGAGTCACCTTGTTGGTTTCCGAACATTCGGTATGAGTTTCTTGCTGAGTATATGTGAATTGGTTGTTCGGTTGTGTTGAGGTGTGAGATTTCATTCTCCGATTTTTCTTAGTCGACTATCGTGATAATTGAAATTGTGAAAGGTGACTTCTATGTGATTACTCTATCATGTGGAAGGTTTGTTAGATGCTTGGTTATGTTGGTATGAAAGAATGGTAATGAACTCAAATGTTTAAATGTATCTAAGTGATAAGGGCTGTGTAACAAGTGATGAAAGGGAGTTGTGATTTGATCTAATTGAACTAAATGACCATGGGAATATCGTGTATGACTCATTGTTGGCAAGGTTTATTGTGGCTTAACTTCATATGGATTGATGGTTGTAATGAATTTATATTCTTGTTGATGAGCATATTTTTGGTTGAATTAATGGATGATAAAGACTATTGTGAACACATGATTGGTTGGGTATTATGAAATTTTACTCTTGATGATATGAAACCCTGTGATTGAATTGTGGGCTGTTATTGTTTGCCATGAAATGTGATGGTCCGGTGGGATCGGGTTGCACGCCGCAGCATGAAGTAATAAGGGTGGAGAGGTAACAAGGGTGGAGTGTAAATTGTACGGTAGGATCGCGTTGCACACCACAACACGAAGTAATAAGGGTGGAGAGGTAACAAGGGTGGAGTGTAAATTATACGGTGGGATCGGGTTGCACGCCAAAACACAAAGTAATAAGGGTGGAAAGGTAACAAGGGTGGAGTGTAAACTGTACGGTGGGACCGGGTTGCACACCGTAACAAAACGTAATAAAGCTGAAATGTGATTGTGCTGAAATAAGAATCTGTGAGGCTCTCAATTGTATTTGTTTCTGTGTCACTGTGCACTATGTGTTGGTTCCTTTAACTGCTTTCTATCTGTGTATCTCTTGACTTTACTTTGAGTAAAGTTTGCTCATCCATACTAGTGCTATTCCACAGTACTAACGTCCCTTTTGCTGGGGGCACTAAATCTTTTAAATGGATGTAGGTGGTTCCATAGCAGGTAGCTCAGCTCGGCGTTAGTAGTGCCTCCTCTTCATCTTTCAACAGTATTGGTGAGCCCCTCTTCCTTCCGGGGCCATGTTTAATTCATGCCATCTCTTTTGGGTCTATTATGTATTGTAAGGTATAGCCGGGGCCTTGATGCTGAAAAGTATTGTATAAAATCCTAGTATTCGTAGAGGCTTCGTAGACATGATGTGGGTGTATATATGTATTTTGGGTAGTAACTGTATGTATTCGGAATCGTGGTCCGTATTGGAAAGTTATGTATGTATTGTGTTTGTTTTTGGGAATCAATTGTTGAAATGCTAAAAGAGAAATGACCTTAAGTTTGTAAATCTATGTTTAAATCCTAAGTTGTTATTTCATATGGAATATGGTGCATTGTATATACGGGGGAAACACGTTGGGTAGGAAAGGCAATTCAGGTCCGCTTGACCGGGTTCACCCAATTAGGTGCCGGTCTCGTCCCTCGGTTTTAGGGCGTGATAAACTTGGTATCAGAGCCTAAGGTTTTAAAAGTTTCCTAGGATGTATCAGAGCCGTGTCTAGTAGAACCCTTCTTATGGGTGTGTTGTCGACCACATCTATAATTAGGGGGCTGCATGGACATTTAGGAAAGTATCCTTTTGTTGCTAATCTATATCGTGCGATGTGGTGGAAGGTGAGGTTGTCTATCTCTAACTCGTGCATTGTTCCAATTTTCAGTAAATGGCACCCTAGAAGAGAGCTCGACTCGGCCTAGAGGCCAATGCCACCCCAGGAGTGGCTGTGAATTCTTTATCTGTTGGTGCAGGTGAGAATGATTCCCCGACCCTGAATCTGCCTGAATCTTCCATCCCAGGCCAAGATATTCATACTCCCGCTCTAGCGGAGGGTGCTACAGTCCCTCCCGCCGAATCAGGTTCGCTTGACTGGGGACACCTGGTTGAGTGTCGGTCGCGTCCCTCGATTTTGGGGCGTGACAAACTTGGTATCATAGCCTTAGGTTTTAAAAGTGTCCTAGGATGTCTCGGAGCCATGTCTAGTAGAGCCCTTTTTATCGGTTTGTTGTCGACCACATCTACAATTTGGGGGCTACATGGACATTTAGGTATTGATCCAGAGGCCGATCCGCAGGACTTTCTAGATGAAATGTACAAGACGCTTTGGGTTATGAAGGCTACAGAGACAGAGGGGGTTGAGTTAGCATCTTACAGGATGAGGGGAGCAACATATTCATGGTTCGAGATGTGGGAGCATTCCCGTGGGGAGGGAAGTCCTCCGGCGAGATGGGATAAGTTCATTGATGCTTTAATGGATCACTTCTTCCCTGCCGAGACTATGGCAGCCCGTGCTATGGAGTTTGAGGTTATCAAGAAGGGTAACATGAGTGTGTGGGAGTACCACATGGAGTTCGTGAGGTTGTCCAAGTACGCTTAGCAGGAGACCCCATCAGTCCGGTCGTCCAGGAGGGAGGTTCCAGCAGAAGAGGAGGGCTCTATGCCCTAAGTGTGGGAGGTTCCATACCGAGTCTTGTTACCTGGATATCCCCATATGCTACAGGTGTGGGGTGAGAGGTCATATTCAGCGGGATTGCAGTGCGCCTAGTTAGGGCATGGGTAATGGTTTTGCTCAGTCGTCTGGTTCTTCAGTCCCCGCATCTTTAGTACGTCCTCCAGCTCCAGCAGGGCATGGTGCAGTTAAGGTGGGGCTCGTGGTAGAGGTGGACCTAGTCGGTTCTATGCTTTGAGTGGTCGCCAGAGTGCGGAGGTTTCTCCAGATGTTGTTACAGGTATTCTGGCTGTCCAAGCCCTTGATTGTTATGCTCTTATTGATCCGGGGTCCTCCTTGTCCTATGTTACCCCATTTATTGCTTCAAGTTTTGGGACAGAACCCGAACAACTTCATGAGCCGTTCTCTATGTCGACTCCGGTTGGTGATTCCATTACAGTCGCACGAGTCTGTAGGAATTGTGTTGTCACGGTGTGTGGTCGAGATACTACGGCCAATCTTATCGAACTTAGGATGGTAGATTTCGATGTTATCATGGGGATGGATTGGCTTTACTCGTGCTTTGCTAAACTCGACTGCCGAACCAGAATTATGAGACAAGAGTTTCCTAATGAGTCAGTTATTGAGTGGAAAGGGAATGGTGTGGTGCCGAAGGGTAGGTTTATTTCCTACCTTAATGCCTCGAAGATGATTAGAAAGGGGTGTGTTTATCATTTGGTCCGAGTTGTGGACACCACTCCATAAGTATCTGCCCCCGAGTCCGTTCTAGTCGTGAATGAGTTTCTTGAAGTGTTTCCGGAAGAGTTTCCAGGGATTCCGCCATATAGAGAGATCGATTTCGGGATTGATGTATTGTCAGATACACAGCCAATATCTATTCCACCATACAGAATGGCGCCACCAGAGTTGAGGGAGTTAAAGGAGCAGTTGAAAGACTTATTAGAGAAAGGGTTCATTCGGCCAAGTGTGTCGCCGTGGGGCGCTCTTGTTCTTTTCGTCA
This sequence comes from Nicotiana paniculata, assembly GCA_005239505.1. Lineage (NCBI taxonomy): Eukaryota > Viridiplantae > Streptophyta > Magnoliopsida > Solanales > Solanaceae > Nicotiana > Nicotiana paniculata. Next base: position 73,887 of record ML332414.1, on the reverse strand, counting down.
GCAAGACGGATGGGTCACTTCGGATGTGTATTGATTATCGGTAGCTCAACAAAGTCACTATCAAAAACAAGTATCCACTGCCTCAGATAGATGATTTGTTCGACAAATTGCAGGGTGCGAGCTTCTTCTCCAAAATTGATTTACGGTCGGGATATCACCAGTTGAAGATCAGAGATCAGGATATTCCTATGACCGCCTTCTGAACTCGTTATGGCCATTTTGAATTTTTGGTAATGTCCTTTGGACTGACCAATGCTCCAGTGGCTTTCATGGATCTTATGAATCGGTTTTTCAAACCGTTTCTTGACTCCTTCATGATTGTTTTTATTGATGACATCCTTGTCTTCTCGCGCAGTCGGGAGGATCATGCTAATCACCTCAGGGCAGTTTTGCAGACTCTTCATCAGCACCAATTGTATGCCAAGTTTTCAAAATGTGAATTTTGGTTGGAGTCAGTCACATTTTTTGGTCATGTTGTTTCCAGAGACGGGATTAAGGTTTACCCCCAATAGATCACAGCGGTGAAGGATTGGCCTAGACCGACGACCCCGACAGAGATACACAGTTTCTTGGGTCTACCCGGGTATTATCGGAGGTTTGTGGAGGGGTTCTCTACCCTCGCCTCCCCATTGACTAGATTGACGCAGAAGGCAACTAAGTTTCTATGGTTCGATGCTTGTGAGAAGAGCTTTCAGGAATTGATATCAAGATTGACTTCAGTATCGGTGTTAACTTTGCCAGAAGGCACGGGGGATTTGTGGTTTATTGCGATGCTTCAAGGGTTGGTTTGGGATATGTGTTGATGCAGCATGAGAATGTTATAGCCTATGCTTCCAAGCAACTCAAGAATCACGAGAAGAATTATTCGATGCACGATTTAGAACTCGTGGCAGTTGTGTTTGCATTAAAAATCTAGCGGCATTATTTGTATGGGGTCCATGTGGACGTGCTCTCAGACCACAAGAGTCTCCAATATTTGTTCAGGCAGAAGGAGTTAAACTTAAGGTAGTGGCGATGGTTAGAATTGCTTAATGATTATGATATGAACATTCTGTACCATCCAGGGAAATCAAATGTATTGGCCGACGCTCTCAGTCGGAAGTCTATGGGTAGTCTGGCTCATTTGGAGGAAGACCAGAGGCCATTGGCTCGGGAGGTTTGTCAATTGGCTAGTCTGGGGGTCTGTATCTCGACCTCAGATGAGGGGAAAGTCATAGTGCATAATGGGGCAGAATCATAACTTGTAGCGGAAGTCAAGGAGAATCAGTTTATTGATCCAGCATTGGCGCAGTTGAAGGAGGCAGTTTTGAATAACAAGATTTCGGCATTTTCACTCGGGAGCGATGATTGTGTTTTGCGGTGCCAGGGAAGGTTATGTGTTCCTGAATTGGATAATCTTCGGGAGAGGGTGATGGAGGAAGCTCACAATTCCAGGTATTCCATGCACCCAGGTTCTACAAAGATATATCAAGATCTCCGGGAAATTTATTGGTGGAGCGATATGAAAAGAGGTGTGGCGGACTTTCTATCTAAATTCCGAATTGTCAGCAGGTGAAGGCCGAGCATCAGAGGCCTGGTGGGCTAACTCAGCTTATGGAAATTGCAATGTGGAAGTGGGAAATGATCAAAATTGACTTAGTGGTAGGGTTACCTCGCACTCTGCGTAAGTTCGACTCGATTTGGGTGATAGTGGATCGACTCACGAAATCAACTCACTTTTTGCCGATCAAGTCCACCGATACTGCAGAACAGTACACTCAGTTTTATACAAAGGAAATAGTCAGGCTTCATGGTACTCCAATCTCTATTATTTCAGACCGAGGATCCCAGTCCACAACTAATTTTTGGAGGAAATTTCAGCAAGGTTTGGGTACTCAAGTAAATCTCAGCACAACTTTCCACCCGCAGACTGATGGTCAGGCAGAGCGAACTATTCAGACGCTTGAAAATATGTTACGGGCTTGTGTATTGGACTTCAAGGGTAGTTGGGATGATCATTTATCGCTTATCAAATTTGCTTACAATAACAACTTTCACGCTAGTATTTAGATGGCCCTATTTGAGGCATTGTACGGAAGGAGGTGTAGATCTCCGATTGGGTAGTTCGAGGTGGGTGAAGAAGAATTTTTAGGGAAATATCTTGTGCACCAGGAATTGGAAAAAGTAAGAGTCATTCGGGAGAGGATGAAAACCGCTAAGAGCCGTCAAAAATCCTATGCGGACGTTCGTCGAAGAGAATTTGAATTCCAAGTTGATGATTGGGTATTCTTGAAGGTATCTCCCATGAAGGGAGTGATGCGGTTTGGGAAGAAATGGAAATTGAGCCCAAGGTATGTCGAGCCATATCGGATTGCTCAAAGGATAGGACAAGTGGCTTATAGGTTGGAATTACCCTCTGAATTGTCATTAGTGCACCCGGTGTTCCACGTGTCCATGTTGAAGAAAGTGGTTGGAGATCCATCAGCCATCGTGCCAGTTGAGACCATTGAGGTTAATGAAGAATTATCGTATGAGGAGGTTCCGGTTGCTATTCTTTATAGACAAGTCCGTACATTGAGGAACACAGAAATTGCTTCAGTTAAAGTATTGTGGCGAACTCAGCGCGTTGAGGAAGCCACGTGGGAGGCGGAAAATGAGATGAAAGAAAGATATCCCCATTTGTTTGAATAAGTCTAGTAGTGATGTCAGAACCCTCTTCTCTAAGAAAATTATACTTTACGTTCGGTTCTGTGCAAAAACACCCATCTTCCCCTAATTACCTTATTGCTGTAATTTTCCAATGTGTGCTAAAACCGAACTCGCTGTTGTATTTAGGGTAGTGTGCAACCCTTGAGGTAAATAAACGTTTTGTGGAACATATGTGCTAGGCAAGTGATTAATGGTAGAATAGGTTGGTAATAATTCATTGAAATGAATATAGTATATTGAGGTGACTGGGTTGTATGGGACTCATTAAAATGACCAAGTTATGTGCAAATTTGCGGTATAAGACGAAAGAACTATGTGTAGTTGAAAAAATGATTGAATATCTGCAAATTGTTGAGGTAAAAACGTTGTGTGTGAGTCGTTGGGTGATTAAAACTGTATAATGGTGCTTGGAAATGTGTTTCGGGGGCTCTCTAACAGGTAGACAGGTCTAGTTACAAAGGAAACTCTGGCGAATTTTTTCAGAAATATTAGAGTTAGCAAAAATCTGGGAGTTGCATATTATGCTTTCAAAATTAAAAGATTTCCAAAACCATCATTCTAGGATGAATGATTTTTTAGGGGGGGGGGGGGAGGATGTAAAGACCCGTAAAAGTTTCTTGTTTAAAAATAATGCCGAACGAGTCCCGAGTTGTTTTTATTGTGGGAATTTTTGAAATAGACCTAAATTGAGTAAAAATTACCCCTAGACTTAAAGAATATAATTTTCCAGAAGTGGGTGCTAGGCAACGCTCTATGCGATCGCACAACGTGTATGCGGACCGCACAATGGTCGCATACCTAGGCAGATCACTGCCTCATTTGAAGTCAACTATGCGGTCCAGTATGTGATCGCATAACGTGTATGCGGACCTCACAATTGTCGCATACCTGGGAAGTGTGTTTCGAATTTTGGCCCATCTTGAGGGCCATTATGCAGTCGAGTCTGCGGACTGCATGTCAGGAATGCGACCGCATTCCTGACCGCATTCTTGTGTCGGGCCCTGTTTTTCCTAATTTTTAAAACCCGACCCCAGTTCATTAAAATACCCCTCCCCTTCATTTTTAACCATTTTTCTGAGATACTAGAGAGAGAAAAGAGTGGGTTCTAGAGAGAGAAAGTCCCAACTTCATAAAATTGGTCTTCCTTCATCACTCAAGCTTGGAACTAATCAAGTAGAACGCAAATTTCTTCACTCTAAGAGGTAAGCTTCTACCCCATTAACCCTAAATTTCCAAATTTGTGTTAAAATGAAACATGGGTATGATAGTTCATAAAGATGGGGTTAAGAATCTTGCATGCATGTACCCAATTTATCATAATCTAGTAAAGGAAAATAGGTTGGGGTAACCTTTCACTAAAAATGGGTTATTTAATGTAAAATAACACCTAGTGCTTGATAGAAAGCTCAAATGAGTTCAAGACATGTTCATGCTTCCAAATTCTAAGTTTAAATGTGCCATATTGTGAATTAGATCGAAGGTGCTAGAAGGTCCGGTGATTTGAGATAGAAATTAAGGACAGATCCCGATTCGAGGTATGTATGGCTAACTTTAACCCTTGTAGAATCCTCTTGTTGGGTTTGAGTATTCGACATGTGTACCTTGTTTGGAAATATGTGAATTGATTGTTCAAACGTGTTGAGACGTAAGATTATATTCTCTGATTATCCTAGTTGACTGTCATGCTACCATGCCATATGAGGTTGTGAAAAGATTGATGATGTGACCAAATGTGGGAATGTGTAAAATGGCTAAAAGCCGTGTGTGGAAAATAATGAAAAGGGTATTGTGAAATGATGTAAATGAGTTAAACGATTATGGCAACACCGTGTATATGAATTACAACTTGATGAGAATTATGGTGCCTTGGGCCCAATAAATAAATTGTTGATATGAATTTGTATTCCTTGAAATGATGATTCTTGTGATGCAATTATTTGTGGTTGTTGTTGTGAATTTAAATTGTCAGGCAAGGTCGGCTTGCGCGCCGCGACACGAAGTAATAAGGTTGATGGGTTGTGATGATAAGGGTGGCCGAGGTAATAAGGATGGAATGTGATCGTTATCACTACTGAAATGAAAATCTACGAGCTCTTAAATATGATGATGTTGAAAGGGAAAAAGGGGAGATTGTGAAACTTGTTTGATTTTGGTTGTTTCCTTCCACGTGCATTGACTAATTGGTTCTATTACTGTTTCTTAATTGTGCATTGTTTGATTGTACTTGGGATAAAGTTTGTTCATACATACTAGTACTATTCCACAGTACTAACGTTGCTTTTGCCGGGGGATGCTACATCTTTTATATGGATGTAGGTGGGTCCATAGCAGTGCTCAACTCGCCGTTAGTGGTTCTTTCTCCTCATCCGTTTTCAGCTGTACTAGTGAGCCCCACTTCCTCTCGGGGCCATGTGTAGTTCATGCCATCTCCTTTTTGAGTATATTATGTATTGGAAGGTATAGTCGGGGCCTTGTTGCCGGCAAGTGTTGTATAAACTTCTAGTACTCTTAGAGGCTCCGTAGACACTATGTGGGTGTATATGTATATTTTGGGCAGTGGATGAATGTACTCGTAATCATGGTCCGTATCGGGAAGTGATGTGTCTATTATGTATGTTTTGGGAAATCTAGTATAATAACGTAAAATGAGGAAAAAGTTGGATTTATTATGGTAATCATACACTTTTAAGCTTATCTTACTATTTCGCATAAATAATGTATGTTATAAACACGGGGAAACGCATTGGGTAGGAAAGGCAAATCAGGTTCGCTTTACTGGGGACACCGGTTGAGTGCCGGTCGCGTCCCTCCATTTTGGGGCATGACAGTATTGCCAGATATGCAACCAATATCTATTCCACCTTACTGGATGGCGCAAGCAGAATTAAGGGAGTTGAAGGAAGAATTGAAAGGTCTATTAAAAAAAAGTTTCATTCGGCCTAGTGTGGCGCCTTGGGGCGCACCAGTTCTTTTTGTCAAAAAGAAAGACGGATCGCTGCGGATATGTATTGATTATCTACAGCTCAACAAGGTCACCATAAAAACAAGTACCCATTGCCTCAGATAGATGATTTGTTCGACCAATTGCAAGGTCCTAAGTTCTTCTCAAAGATTGATTTGCGTTCCGAGTATCACCAGTTAAAATTAGGGAGCAGGATATTCCTAAGACTGCCTTCAGGACCCGATATGGGCACTTTGAATTTCTAATAATGTCTTTTGGGATAACCAACGCCCCGACAGCTTTTATGGATCTTATGAATCGGGTTTTCAAACCGTTTCTCAACTCATTTGTGATTGTCTTCATTAAGGATATTCTTGTTTATTCGCGGAGTCAGGAGGACCATGCTAATCACCTCAGGGCAGTTATGTAGACTCTTCATCAGCACCAATTGTATGCGAAGTTTTCAAAACGTGAGTTTTGGCTAGAATCAACCACCTTTTTAGGCCATGTTGTTTCCAGGGAGGGGATTCGAGTTGATCCCCAAAAGATTTTGCAGCGGTGAAGGATTAGCCTAGGCCAGCGACCCTAGAGATTCGTAGTTTCTTGGGTCTAGATGGATATTATCGGAGGTTCATAGAGGGATTCTCTACTCTCGCTTTCCCATTGACTAAGATGACACAGAAAGCAGTTAAGTTTCAGTGGTCCGATGTAAGTGAAAAGAGTTTTCAGGAATTAAAGTCGAGATTGACTTCGGCACCAGTGTTGACCTTTCCAGAAGGATCAGAGGGATTTGTGGTTTATCGTGATGCTTCAAGGGTTGGTTTAGGGTGTGTGTTGATGCAGTGCGGGAAGGTAATAGCGTATGCTTCACGAAAACTCAAGAATCACGAGAAGAATTATCTGACGCATGATTTGGATCTCGCGACGGTTGTGTTTGCATTAAAAATCTGGCGGCATTATCTTTATGGGGTCCATGTGGACGTGTTCACAGACCACAAGAGTCTTCAGTATTTATTCAAGCAGAAGGAGTTGAACTTAAGGCAGCGGAGGTGGTTAGAATTGCTCAAGGACTATGATATGTATATTTTGTACTATCAAGGGAAGGCGAACGTGGTAGCCGACTCTCTTAGTCGAAAATCCATGGGTGCTTGGCACATTTGGAAGCTGGTCAGAGGCTTTTGGCTCGGGAAGTTTATTAGTTGGCTAGTCTAGGGGTCTGTCTTTCGACCTTAGACGAAGGGGATGTCGTGGTGCGTAATGAAGCAGAATCTTCGCTTGTAGAAGAAGTCAAGGGAAAACAATTCAGGGATCCGACTTTAGCACAATTGAGGGAAGAAATTTTGAATCTCAAGACTTCAACATTCTCACTCAGCAATGATGACGGTGTCCTGTGGTTTCAAGAGAGATTATGTGTTCTAGATGCAGATGATCTCTGAGAAAGGGTGATGGAGAGGCTCACAACTCCAGGTATTCAGTACACCCAGGTTCTACGAAAATGTATCACGATCTCAAGGAAATTTATTGGTGGAATGGTATGAAGAGGGGTGTGGCGGACTTTGTGGCTAAGTGTCCGACTTGTCAGCAAGTGAAGGACGAGCATCAGAGGCCCGGTGGATTAACGCAACTTATAGAAATACCAATGTGGAAATGGGAGATGATCAATATGGACTTCGTGGTGGGTTTACCTCGCACTCCATGTAGGTTCGACTCGATTTGGGTGATGGTGGATCGACTTACAGAATCAACTCACTTTTTGCCAGTCAAGTCCAGTGATACTGTAGAACAGTACGCTCAGTTGTATATCAAAGAAATAGTCAGACTCCATGGCACTCTAGTTTCTATTATCTCGGATCGAGGGGCCCAGTTAATAGCTAACTTTTGGAAATAATTTCAGCAAGGTTTGGGTACTCATGTAAATCTCAGCACAACATTCCATCCACAAACTGACGGGCAGGCAGAGCGGACTATTCAGACGCTTGAAGATATGTTGTGGTCTTGTGTATTATATTTCAAGGGTAGCTGGGATGAATACTTGCTGCTTCTAAAATCTGCTTATAATAACAGTTTCCATGCTAGTATTCAGATAGCCCCATTTGAGGCATTCTACGGAAGGAGGTGTAGGTCTCCGATTGGATGGTTCGAGGTTGGCGAGGCGGAATTTCTAGGACCAATCTTGTGCACCAAGCTATGGAAAAAGTTAGAGTCATTCAGGAGAGGATGAAAACTACTCAGAGTCATCAAAAATCCTATGCGGACATTTGTCGAAGAGATTTGGAGTTCCAAGTAGATGATTGGGTATTCTTGAAGGTGTCTCCCATGAAGGGAGTAATGCGGTTTGGGAAGAAAGGAAAATTGAGCCCTAGGTATGTCGGGACGTATTAGATCGCTCAAAGGATTGGACATGTGGCTTATCGGCTGGAATTTCCCCTGAAATGTCGTTAGTGCACCCGGTGTTCCATGTGTCTATGTGGAAGAAAGTGGTTGGAGATCCATTAGCCATCGTTCCAGTTGAGACTATTGAGGTTAATGAAGAATTATTGTATGAGGAGGTTCCGGTTGCTATTCTTGATAGGCAAGTCCGTAGATTGAGGAACAAAGAAATTGCTTTAGTTAAAGTGTTGTGGCGAAGTCAACAACTTGAGGAAGGTAAAATGAAATGAAAGAAAAATATCCCCATTTGTTTGAACAAGTCTAGTAGTGATCGTGCGAATTGTCATCTCTAAGCAATTATATGCTATGTTCAGTATTTTTCAAAAGTACCCCATTTCCCCCTAATTGCTCTACTATTGTAACTTCTCAAGTTGTGCCATAATTGTGTTTGTTGTGACTATTTGAGTAATGTGCAACCCCTTGGAGTAAATGAAAATTATGTGAAACTCATGTGATGGTTAAATGATTAACTGAATTGTAGGTTTGTAAGGATTAATTGAAGTGTATATGACATGTTGGAGTAATTGAATTATATGGGACTTGTCGAGGTGACCAAATTATGTGCAAGGCCATGAAAAGCAAGTTATGTGTGGATAGGCCTAATTACAGAGGAAACTCTGGCAAAATTTTTAGAAAATGTCGGAGTTAGAAAAAAATTGGGGGTTGGCATATTGTGTTTTCAAAACCAAATGATTTCCCAATCCTCATTCGAGGACGAATGATTTTAAGTGGGGGAGGATGTAAAGACCCGTAAAATTTCTATGTCCAAAATAATGCCCGAATAGTTCCCTGTGCTGTTATAACTGTAGAAATTCTTAAACGGTCCTATTTTGAGTAAAAAGTATACCAGAACTTGAAAGATTAAATTTTCAAGAAATTTCGCGTTATGCGACGCACTATGCGATCGCATAACAGTTATGCAGACCGCATAGTGGTCGCATACCTGGAAAGTTTCCTGTCCATTTTGAGGACAACTATGCGGCCTAGAATGCGATCACATTTCACGAATGCGGGCCGCATAGTGTTGCATTCTTGCCCCATGGTTTCTGCAAGGCAGGTTATGCGACGCACTATGCGATCACATAACAGGTATGCAGACCGCATAGTGGTCACATACCTGGGTAGTGTGGTTCCCATTTTGGCCCATTTGAAGGCCAACTATGCGATAGGAATGCGGACCGCAGAGCAGGAATGTGATCGCATTCCTGACCGCATCTATGTGTCTGGGCTCCTATTTTCTAAAATTAAAACTCGGCCCCTATTTTATAAAACTCCCCTTCCCTTCATTTTAACAATTTTCTGACCAAAATTAGAGAGAGAAAAAGAGAGTTCTTGAGAGAGAAGGTTTCAACATCATCCAATTGGATTTTCCAAAATCACTCAAGCCCGGAAATTATCGAGTTATCGTCATCATCTTCACTCAAAGAGGTAGGTCTTCACCCTATTTCCCCAATTTCTCAGACTTTGGGTAAGAATAAAACACACCTAGGTTTGTTCTTGAAAACAAAAGTTGAAATCTTGCATGCATGTGAGTTAAACTCCGTAATCTAGTAAAGGGAAAAAACAAGTTTGGGTAATTATTCTCAAAAGGGGGTTAGTAGTCTAAGGGGTAACATAGTGTTTGATTAAATGCTCAATTGAGTCCAAGATTCCTAATTCTAAGTGAAATATGTCACAGTGTGGAATATATTGACGGTGCTAGACGGTCCGGTGAATTGTGACAGAAACTAAAAAGGGGACGACTCGAGGTATGTATGGATAACTTTAATCTTTGTAGAGTCACCTTGTTGGTGTTCGAACATTCGTTATGAGTTTCTTGATGAGTATATGTTAATTGATTTTCCGGTTGTGTTGAGGTGTGAGATTTCATTCTCCGATTTTTCTTAGTCGACTATCGTGATAATTGAAATTGTGAAAGGTGACTTCTATGTGATTATTCTATCATTTGCAAGGTTTATTAAATGCTTGAATATGTTGGTATGAAAGAATGGTAACGAACTCAAATGTGTAAATGTATCTAAGTGAAAAGGGTTGTGCAACAAGCGATGAAAGGGAGTTGTGATTTGATCTAATTGAACTAAATGACCATGGGAATATCGTATATGACTCGTTGTTGGCAAGGTTTATTGTGTCTTAACTTCATATGGATTGTTGGTTGTAATAAATTTATATTATTGTTCACGAGCATCGTTGTGGTTGAATTAATGGATGATAAAGACTATTGCGAACACATGATTTGTTGGGTATTTTGAAATTGTACTCTTGATGATATGAAACCCTATAATTGAATTGTGGAATGTTATTGTTTACCATGAAATCTGATGGTCCGGTTGGATCGGGTTGCACGCCGCAACATGAAGTAATAAGGGTGGAGAGGTAACAAGGGTGGAGTGTAAATTATACGGTGGGATCGGGTTGCACGCCGCAACACAAAGTAATAAGGGTGGAAAGGTAACAAGGGTGGAGTGTAAATTGTACGGTGGGATCAGGTTGCACGCTGCAACACGAAATAATAAGGGTGGAGAGGTAAAAAGGATGGAGTGTAAACTGTACGGTAGGACCGGGTTTCACACCGCAACAGAATGTAATAAAGCCGAAATGTGATTGTGTTGAAATAAGAATCTGTGAGGCTCTCAATTGTATTTGTTTCTGTGTCACTGTGCACTATGTATTGGTTCCTTTAACTGCTTTCTATCTGTGTATCTCTTGATTTTACTTTGAGTAAAGTTTGCTCATACATACTAGTACTATTCCACAGTTCTAACGTCCCTTTTTCCGGGGGCGTTACATCTTTTATATGGATGTAGGTGGGTCCATAGCAGGTAGCTCAAATCGCCGTTAGTGGTGCCTCCTCCTCATCTTTCAGCAGTACTGGTGAGCCCCACTTCCACCCGAGGCCGTGTGTAATTCATGCCATCTCTTTTGGGTCTGTTATGTATTGTAAGGTATAGCGGGGGCCTTGTTGCCGGCAAGTATTGTATAGAATCCTAGTATTCGTAGAGGCTCTGTAGACATGATGTGGGTGTATATATGTATTTTGGGTAGTAACTGTATGTATTCGGAATCGTGGTCCGTATTGGAAAGTTATGTATTTGTATTTTTTTGGGAATCAATTGTTGAAATGTTAAAAGAGAAATGAACTTAAGTTTGTAAATCCACGTTTAAATCCTAAGTTGTTATTTCATATGGAATATGGTGCATTGTATATACGGGGGAAACGCGTTGGGTAGGAAAGGCAATCCAGGTCCGCTTGACCGGGTTCACCCTGTTAGGTGCCGGTCTCGTCCCTCAGTTTTGGATCATGACAGCATGGTCTTTCGCACCTTCGGCTGCCCGTCCGCAGGTGCGGCCACACCAGCAGCTTAACAGCAGCAGCTATTTGCTGCAATTTCCTAAGTTCAAACCTCCGACAACCATCCGAAATCAATTTCGAGCCCCTCGAGGCCCCAACCGAACATACCAACACACCCAAGAGCATCATTCAAACTTAGTCGAACTTTCGGAACACCAAAAACAACATGAAAACATCAAAATTACATCAAATTCAAGCCTATGAACTTTGAAACTTCTAAATTTCGCCAATGATGCCGAAACCAACCAAAACACATCCGATTGACCTGAAAATTTGCACACATATAAAAAATGACATTACGAACCTGCTCCAACTTCTGGAATTCCATTCCGACCCCGATAGCCTATTTTCCACTGCCGATTGGAAATAGCCTAAAACTAACTTTCGCCAATTCAAGCCTAATTCTACACCGGACATCAAAACTTCACTCCGAACACACTCCGAAGTATGAAATCACCTAACGAAGCTATCCGAGCCATAAAATCCACATTTCGAGGTCGTTTACCAATAAGTCAACTCCAGTTGACTTTTTCAACTATCAAGCTAATTTAAGAGACTAAGTATCTCAATTCTCACCACGACCACTCCAAACTCGAACCAACCGACCCAACACAACATAAATAGGCTAAGCAACATACGGACACACTCCTAAGTCCAAAATCACCTAACGAAGCTATCCGAGCCATAAAATCCACATTTCGAGGTCGTTTACCAATAAGTCAACTCCAGTTGACTTTTTCAACTATCAAGCTAATTTAAGAGACTAAGTGTCTCAATTCTCACCACGACCACTCCAAAATCGAACCAACCGACCCAACGCAACATAAATAGGCTAAGCAACATATGATAAAGCAGAAATGGGGGAAACGGGAAAAAACTCACGGACTGATCGGCCGGGTCATTACATCCTCCCACTCTTAAACAAACGTTCATCCTCGAACAGGTCTAGAAACATACTTGGAGTCTTGAATAAGTGGGGATACCGGATCTTCATCTCCCGCTCGGTCTCCCAAGTGGCATCCTCCACCGGCTGACCCCTCCACTGAAACTTTACTGAAGCTATATCCTTAGACCTCAGCTTTCTGACCTTATGACCCAAAATAGCCACTAGTTCTACCTCATATGACATATCACCCTCGAGCTGAACTGTGCTGAAGTCCAAAACATGAGACGGGTCCCCAACATACTTTTGAAGCATCGAAAAATGGAACACCGGCTGAATACTCGATAAGCTAGGAGGCAAGGCAAGTTTATAAGCCACCTCCCCAATCCTCTAAAGCAACTCAAATGGCCCAATAAACCTAGGACTCAACTTTCCCCTCTTCCCGAACCTCATAACACCCTTCATGGGTGACAACTCCAGCAACACCTTCTCCCCAACCATGAAAGACACATCCCAGACCTTCTGGTCTGCATAGCTCTTCTGCATAGATTGCGCCGTGCGAAGCCTCTCCTGAATCAACTTCTCCTTACCCAACGCATCCTGAACCAGTTATGTGCCGAATAGCCTAGCCTCGCCTGGCTCAAACCAATCAACCGGAGATCTGCACCTCCTACCATATAAAGCCTCATACGGAGCCATCTGGATAATCGACTGATAACTAATATTATGTGCAAAGTCCGCAGGTGGAAGAAATTGGTCCCATGAACCCCCAAAATCAATGACACAGGCACGCTACATATCCTCCAAAATCTGTATAGTAAGCTCCGACTGCCCATCGATTTGATGATGAAACGATGTGCTCAACTCGACCTGAGTACACAACTCCCTCTGTACGGCTCTCCAGAACTGAGTACCTCTATCAGAGATGATAGAAACTGGAACTCCATGCAATCGGACAATCTCCCTGATATAAATCTCAGCTAACCGCTCCGAAGAATAAGTGGTACCGACAAGAATGAAGTGCACGGACTTGGTTAGCTGATCCACAATAACCCATATAGCATCAAACCTCCTCGAAGTCCGTGGGAGCCCAATTACAAAGTCCATGGTGATCCTCTCCCACTTCCACTCCGGAATATCAAATCTCTGAAGCAATCCACCTGGTATCTGGTGCTCATACTTGACCTGCTGACAGTTGAGACACCAAGACACAAACTCAACAATATCTTTCTTCATCCGCCTCCACCAATAATGTTGTTGCAGATCCTGATACATCTTCGCGACACCCAGATGGATGGAATAATACAAATTATGGGCCTAATCTAGATTCAAATCTCGAAGTCCATCCACATTAGGCACGCAAATACGGCCTTGCATCGTCATGAATCTATCATCACCAATAACCACATCCGTGGCATCTCCGCGACGGACCATGTCCTAAAGAACGAGAAAGTGTGGATCATCATACTGGCGTGCTCTAATCTAATCATAAAGATAAGACTTGGAGGCTACACAAGCCAATACACACGGAGGCGCTGATAGATCGAATCTCACCAACTGACCTGCTAAAGCCTGAACATCAAGTGCTAATGGCCGCTCTGCTACTGGAAGGTAGGCTAGACTCCCTAAACTCTCCGCTCTATGACTCAGGGCATCGGCCACTACATTGGCCTTCCCCGGATGATATAGAATAGTGAGGTCATAATCCTTTAGAAGCTCCAACCGCCTCGTCTGACGCAAATTCAGATCCTTCAGCTCAAGCAGACCCTGCAAACTACGGTGATCTGTGAAAATCTCACAATGCACTCCATACAAATAGTGATGCCAAATCTTCAAGGCGTGAACAATAGCTGCTAGCTCTAGATCGTGCACTAGATAAATCTTCTCGTGCACGTTCAACTTTCTGGACACGTAGGTAATCACCCTACTGTCCTGCATTAAAACCTCTCCAAGGACAACTCTCGAGGCAGCATAGTAAACTATATAAGAACCTGAACCCGTAGGCAAAATCAATACCGGAGCGGTAGTCAAAGCTGACTTGAGCTTCTGAAAGCAATCCTCACACTCCTCAGTCCATCTGAACTGAGCACCCTTCTGGATCAGTCTGGTCATAGGTGCTGCAATAGATGAAAACCCCTCCACGAATCGGCGATAGTACCCTGCCAAACCAAGGAAACTGCGAATCTCAGTAGTTGATGACGGTCAAGGCCAGCTCTACACTACCTCTACCTTCTTCAGATCAACCTGAATACCCTCATTGGACACCACGTGCCCCAAGAATGCTACAGAATCAAGCCAGAACTCACACTTTGAAAATTTTTCATACAATCTCTTCTCCCTCAAGGTTTGAAGCACAACACTCAAATGTTGCTCGTGATCCTCCTGAGATCGGGAATATACCAAGATATTTTCAATGAACACGATTACGAAAGAATCCAGATAAGGCCGGAATACACTGTGCATCAAGTGCATAAAGGGTGCTGGGGCATTGGTCAGCCCAAATGACATAAACAGAAATTCATAATGACCATCCCTAGTCCTGAAAGCAGTCTTCAGAATGTCTGTCCCCCGAATCTTCAACTGATGATAACCGGAACACAAGTCAATCTTGGAGAATACCCTGGCACCCTGCAACTGATCAAACAAGTCATTTATACGAAGAAAGGGATACCTATTCTTCACCGTAACTCTGTTCAGCCGCCGATAATCAATACACATACGCATAGAATCATCCTTCTTCTTTACAAACAAAACCGGTGCACTCCATGGTGACACACTAGGCCGAATGAAGCCCTTATCTAGGAGTTCCTGAAACTGCTCCTTTAGTTCCTTTAGCTCCCCTGGTGTCATAGGATAAGGTGGAATAGAAATAGGTTGAGTGCCTGGCACCGGGTCAATACCAAAATCAATGTCCCTGTCAGGTGGCATGCCTGGCAGGTCTGCAGGAAACACGTCCGGAAAGTCACGGACCACAGGAACCGAATCAATAGCGGGAGTCTGACCACTGACATCCCTTAGAAAATCCAGATAAGATAAACACCCCTTCTCAACCATGCGCTGAGTCTTCAGGTAGGAAATCACCCTGCTAGGCATATACTTAGAAGAACCTCTCCACTCAACCCTCAGACATCCGGGCATAGATAAGGTCATGGTCTTAGCGTGAAAATCAAGAACAGGATGACACGAAGATAACCAATCCATGCATAATATCACATCAAAATCGACCATGCTGAGTAACAGTAGGTCCACTCGGGTCTCCAGACCCCTAATAGATATCACACACGACCGATACACACGGTCCACAACCACAGTATCGCCCACTAGAGTTGACACATGAACAGAGGTAACTAAAGACTCACGTGGCATATCCAGAAAATGGGAAAAATATGAAGAAACATAGGAATATGTAGAACCAGGGTAAAATAAAGCCAAAGCATCTCGCCAACAGACTGAGACAATACCTGTGATCACTACATCGGAGGCCATAGCATCTGGCCTTGCTGGAAATGCATACCTATGGGCCTGACCTTCACCTGCTCGACCTCCCCCTCTAGGGAGGCCTCTAAATGACTGACTACCATCCCTGGATGTCTGGGTGGGTGGTGAAGTAACTGGGGCTGAAGTCGAGGGCTGGCCTCTCTGCTGAAAAGAACCACCGGGACGACGGGGACACTGCCTCCATATGTGCCCAAACTCTTCACACTTAAAAAAACTCCCTGGAGCTGGAGGTGGGGACAGATAGAAACCCCTAGCACCAGAATGGCCACTAGAAGAATCATGCATAGAAGAACTCTAAACCGGTGGTTCTTGAGCTGCACTCTAAGCTGGGAGGGCACCGAATGAAGTATGGCCTGGCTGAGAAGCACAGAGACCATGCCCGGAAGATGCACCACTATAAGTTGGGCGGACTGACTGAGGAGGCCTGAATGAACAGACTCTACCATGCTGAGACTCCCCCCTGTAGGGAAAACCACTAGAAATGCACGATCCACGAGGCCTCTTGTATTCCCTCTCCTCCCGCACCTGGCGGCGAATCGACTCAATATCACGAGAAATATCAACAACCTACTTGAATATAGCATCTGATACTCTCTCCCGGGTCATAAATAGGCGGAGTTGGTAAGTGAGGCCATCCATGAACCTCCTAACCCTCTCCCTACCAGTAGGGACCAACTCGGTAGCATGACGAGCCAACTCCGAGAACCGCATCTCATACTACGTCATTGATAGCTTCTCCTAGCGCAACTGCTCAAAAAGCCTACGCTGCTCCTCCCTGTGAGACTGAGGTACATACTTCTCCAAAAATATAGTGGAGAACTGCTGCCAGGTGAGGGGTGCTGAACCAACAGGCCTTCGCCTCTCGAAAGACTCCCACCAAGTGAAAGCAGCACCAGAAAACTGAAATGTAGCAAATGAGACCCCACTGGTCTCTAAAATCCTAGCAGTATGCAACATCCTCTGACACTTATCCAGAAAACCCTGGGCATCCTCGCCTTCAGCACCACTGAAAGTCGGAGGCTGTAGTCTACTAAACCTCTCCAGTCTACGCTGCTCATCCTCTAGCATAGCCGGAACCACGAAGTCCCGAAATGAAGAACCCAGCTGAGCTGGAACCGCCCCCAGTGTCTACTGGCCCTGAGTAGACTTCTCAGATGTCCAGGCAACTAGAGTTTTACTGCCTCCCCCGGCCTGAGAAGTAGTGACAACTGCCTGAGCAAGGGTGGTACACACCGTCAAGATCTAAGCCAAGGTCTCCTGAAGTACTAGAATAACAATAGGCACTATCGGTGCCTGAGCCTATCCCGCTGGAGTATTTGCAGGGGGAATCTGATCCTGATCAGTAGAGGGATCAACTGGCACTGCCCTGGCTGCTGCACGGGCTGGCCCCCTACCTCTACCACAGCCTCGAACACGGCCTCGACCCCTCGCTAGTCTATTTGGTGGCTGATCATCCTGATCGGTAGCTTGAGTCCACACCATCTATGAGAGAAGGAAACAACAGATGTTTAGATTTCCAGAATCAACAAAATGGCACGACAACATTCAAGAAAAATGATATTGATCCTAAGGGTTCCGCAGCCTCTCGAATTTAAGTACAGATGTCTCCATACCGATCCGCAAGACTCTACTAAACTTGCTCATGACCAATGATTCCTATGTAACCTAGGATCTGATACCAACTTGAAACAACCCCAATATCCTCAATCGGCCGTGATGGCGCCTATCGTGGAACTAGCCCAGCCAATAATCACATAATTACAGTTTCTTTCCAAATATTCCAACCATTTTCAAGCAATTCATAAAGTATATAGAATTTACTAAATCCATTAGGCAAATAAACAGTTAAACAGTCTAAACCATCCCCAAAACCTGGAGTCAACATGTCATGAGCATATAAGAATATTCCAAAAGGTATACTATTATAATACAAAACCTCCGAACGAATAACTAGATACAATCATAAGAAGGCAAAACAGAGATGTTGCAGACGCTGAACAACTACCTCTATATCCCGAAACTCCGGCTCCGAACAGAATAGATGGCTAACGCTCAGTAACAACACCTATATCTGCAAACAAAGGTGCAGGGAGTAATATGAGTATGCCAACTCAGTAGTAATGAAATAAATCAAGTCTAAGCGGCAAGAAACACATAGAATCAATATCATCAGTTCACAATATGCACAGCCTTTCCTTCCAGCAGTATATACATAGATATATGAAATCAACATGCTTTAAAATCAAACTTCAGTAAAATCCTTTGAAAAATGTGTTTTCCAATAATTTCCAAAATAAAAATAACCGAAGGATTTTAGTATAAAATGAAATAAAATCATAAGTAGCCACTCGGAAAAACATGAATCATAAATCGCCCCTCGGGCAGAACATCACTCAGCGCCTCACAGCCACTCAGTATCAGCCCCTCGGGCAACCTCACTGCCACTGATGCCTCCCAATCACTCATCACTCGGCACTCAACACTCACACTCAGTAGGTGCCTGCGCTCACTGGGGGTGTGTACAGACTCCGGAGGGGCTCCTTCAGCCTAAGAGCTAATATCAAGCAACCTCGTGGCGTATCATATCCTCACAAATCAGGCCCTCAGCCTCACTCAGCCAGAACCACTCAAAATCCCATCGGGCGTATCAATAAAATGGGGTACTCGACCCAAAAATATCATTTTATATCTTAAAATAGTGTAAACAAGGGTGAGTTTCGAAAACAGATAAGCACAATATGACTGAGTGTAAATCATAAATAAACAGTGAGGAAATAACAGTAAAAAGCCCCCAAGGGGTCCAAACAAGTCGGCACGTGGCCCTTGTATTGCCAATCTTGGCACCTGTGTAGGGTCTATTACACCTACGACTGCCCGTCCGCAGGTGCGGCCATACCAACAGCTATTTGCTGCAATTTACTAAGTTCAAACCTCCGCCAACCATCCGAAATCAATCCCGAGCCCCTCGGGGCCCCAACCGAACATACCAACACACCCCATAGAATCATTCAAACTTAGTCGAGCCTTTGGAACACCAAAAACAACACGAAAACATCAAAATTACATCAAATTCATACCTATGAACTTTGAAACTTCTAAATTTTTCCAATGATGCCGAAACCAACCAAAACACATCAGATTGATCTGGAAATTTGCACACAATCGCCAAAAACTAACTTTCGCCAATTCAAGCCTAATTCTACACCGGACATCAAAACTTCACTCCGAACACAGTCCTAAGTCCCAAATCACCTAACGAGGTTTTCTGAGCCATAAAATCCATATTCCAAGGTCGTTTACCAATAAGTCAACTCCTAGTTGACTTTTTCAACTATCAAGTTAATTTAAGAGACTAAGTGTCTCAATTATCACCACGATCACTCCGAACCCGAACCAACCTACCCAACAAAACATAAATAGGCTAAGCAACATATGATACATCAGAAATAGGGGAAACAGGGCAAATCTCACGGAACGACCGGCCGGGTCGTTACATTGCCCAAAATTTCCCCTTGGCCCACGTCTCAGAATCAGGTAAAAATTATAAATTATAAACACCCATTCACTCACAAGTCTAACCATATAAGAATTACTCAAATAGAATATCAAAATCCCGATCAAAACTCAAGAACTAGGCCTAGGAACTTTACCCAATTTTCTCCAATCTTTTAACCATAAATTTGAATTTAAAAGGGTAGATTTAAGAGTATAATAATGTAAATTAGTCTAAACCGAGTAGGAATCCCTTACCTAAATCTCTGAGGTGAAAATTTCCCCAAAATCGCACTTCCTGAGCTCTCAAGTTCAAAAATGTGAAATATGGCTTAAACCTTCGATTTGGGTTTTAAAGATTCTGCCCAGTTCTTTTCTCTATGCGATCGCAAAGGGTATTCAAACACGCGCCTAAGATTCCTCTATGCGAACGTAGAGTACTGCTCGCAATTGCGGACCTTATCTACTCAAAAATATGCGATCACGGTTGGCTTCGCACGACCGCGTAGAACAATACTCAAATCTTCCGCTGCATAAGGTATTCTATGCGATCGCGACATGGGCTATGCGAACGCGGAGACTAGTCTGCCCAAGCACTGCGATAAAAAAAATAACTTGTGTGATCGCATATAACAAATCCTTCCTGCCTCAGCTTACTCTACGCGATCGTAGATGAACTCACGCGATCGCAATGAACAAATGACTGCTGCTGTAAAAACCAGAAAAACCAGCAATAACACTTAAGGCTAAAATGCCCGTTTGAGCATCTGAAACACACCCGAGGCCTCCCGGACCTCAACCAAACTTACCAAACAGTCCTAATACCTCATTCAAACTTAGTCGAGCCTTCAAAACACATCCCATAACATCAAAATCACCAATTACACATGGATTCAAGCCTAAGAAATTATGAAATTTCCAAATTTCACAACCGATGCTGAAACATGCCAAAACTAGCCCGAATGACCTCAAATTTTACGCTCAGGTCATAAATGACACTACAGACCTACAAATACTTAGGTATTCCATTCCGAGCCCGATATCAAAATTTCACCTATCGGCCGAAATTGCCGAAATTCCAACTTTCGTCAATTCAAGCCTAAATCTACTACAGACCATGAAAACACATTCCGAACACACTCCTAACCCCGAAATCACCCAACGGAGCTAACGGAGTCGACAGAACTCCATTATGGATCTGTCTTCACACATTTCTAACTACAACCCGGTTTCTAAAGCTTAAACTCACATATAAGGACTATGTGTCCAAAAACTCTCCTAATTTCACCATTCAACGTCCGGAAAAGTCCCAAAAGCAGAAATAGAGACGGGGAAAGAAATTATTAGGGGATTGGGGTGATAACTCTCAACACGACCTACCGGGTCGTTACATTCTCCCCATCTTAAGAAAATCGTTTTTCCTCGAACGAGTATAGAGACATACCTGAAGCTGTGAAAAGATGAGGATACTGATTACGCATATCCTGCTCGGTCTCCCAAGTCACCTCCTCGACCAGATGACCCCTCCATTGAACCTTTACTGATGCAATATTCTTTGACCTGAGCTTTCTGACCTGTCTATCCAATATAGCTACTGGCTCCTCGACATAATATAAATCCTTGTCGAACAGGACTGAACTGAAATCCAAAACATTGGTCGGGTCACCGTGATACTTCCAGAGCATAGAGACATGGAATACCAGATTAACTCCTGCTAGGTTAGGAGGCAAGGCCAACTCATAAGAAACCTCCCCAACCCGCTGCAATTCCTCAAAAAAGCCAATAAATCTCGGACTCGGCTTTCCTTTCTTCCTAAGCCTCATGACTCCCTTCATAGGTGATACCCGAAGCAAAACTGGTCACCAACCATAAATGCCAAATCACGAACTTTCTGATCCGCATAGCTCTTTTGCCTGGACTGAGCTGTGCGAAGCCTTTCCTGAATCACCTTCATCTTGTCTAAGGCATCCTGGACCAAATCTGTACATAACAATCGGGCATAGCCCGGCTCAAACCATCTCACTGGAGACCTGCACTGTCTACCATACAAAGCCTCATATGGTGCCATCTGAATGCTGGATTGGTAATTATTAATATAAGAGAACTCTGCAAGTGTCAAGTATCGGTCCCATGACCCTCCAAAATCCATCACACAGGTACAGATCATATCCTCAAGAATCTGAATCGTACACTCGGACTGCCCGTTCGTCTGGGGGTGAAAGGTTGTGCTCAACTCCACCCTGGTGCCTTACAACTGCTGAACAGATCTCCAGAACCGTGAGGTGAACTACGTACCTCTGTTTGAGATGATAGATACTGGAATACCATGGAGGCGCACAATCTCCTTGATATAAATCCTTGCCAACCTCTCGAAGGAATATGTAGTCAACACTGGAATGAAATGGGCTGATTTGGTCAGCCGATCCACAGTCACCCAAATAGCATCAAACTTATCCAAAGCCCGAGGAAGTCCAACCACGAAGTCCATTGTGATCCACTCCCATTTCCACTCTTGAAGCTCAATATACTGAAGTAACCCTCCCGGTCTTTGATGCTCATATTTGACTTGGTGACAGTCGAGACACTTGGCTACAAACTCCACTATATCCTTTTTCATCCTTCGCCACCAATAGTGCTGTCTTAGATCCTGGTACATCTTCACAGTACCCGGGTGGGTGGAATACCGCGAGCTATAGGCCTCCTCAAGAATCAACTACCGAAGCCCATCTACATTGGGCACACAGATACGGCCCTGCATCCTCATCATGCCATCATCACCAATAGTCACATCCCTGGCATTACCCCGCCGAACTCTATCTTGAAGAGCCAGAAGATTGGGATCGTTATACTAGCGCTCTCTGATACGGTCATAAGGAGAAGATCGAGCAACCACACAAGCTAATACCCAGCAAGGCTCAGAAAGATTCAATCTCCGGAATTGACTGGCTAAGGACTGAACATCCAAGGCTAATGGCCTCTCAACTGCTGGAAGATATGCCAAACTCCCCAAACTCTCCGCCCCGCGACTCAAGGCGTCGGCCATCACATTGGCCTTCCCCGGGTGGTATAATATAGTGATGTCATCGTCCTTTAGTAACTCCAACCATCTCCGCTGGCGCAAATTGAGGTCCTTCTGCTTGAATATGTGCTGCAAACTCTGGTGATCAATGAAAATCTCACAGGGAACACCGTATAAATAATGATGCCATATCTTCAGGGCGTGAACAATCACTGCCAACTCGAGATCATGAACTGGATAGTTCTTCTCATGCACCTTCAACTGCCTGGACGCATAGGCAATCACCCCACCGTCCTGCATCAACACCTCTATGAGGCCAATCCTCAAAGCATCACAATAGACGGTATAGGAACCCGAACCCGTAGGTAATACCAACATCGAAGCTGTAGTCAGGGCTGTCTTGAGATTCTGGAAGCTCCCCTCACATTCCTCAGTCCACCTGAATTGAGCACCTTTTTGAGTCAACATGGTCATTGGTGCTGCAATGGATAAAAATCCATCCACAAAACAGTGATAGTACCCAGCCAAACAAAGGAAACTACGGATCTCAGTAGCCGAAGACGGTCTAGGCCAACTCTACACTGCCTTCACCTTTGGATCTACCTTTATCCCAACAAAAGAAACCACATGGCCTAGGAATTCCACAGAATAAAGCCAAAATTCACACTTAGAAAATTTGGCATACAATTTCTTCTCCCTTAAAGTCTGAAGCACAGTCCTCAAATGCCGCTCATGGTCCTCCTGCGACCGAGAATATACCAAGATGTCATCAATGAACACGATGATGAAGGAATTAAGATAAGGCCGAAATTCGCTGTGCATTAGGTGCATAAAGGATGCTGGGGCATTGGTCAGCCCAAATGACATAACAACGAACTCATAGTGGCCATATCTGGTCCTGAAGGGAGTCTTCGAGATGTCCGGCTCCCGAATCTTCAACTAATGGTAGCTTGAACGCAGATCGATCTTGGAGAATACCCTGGCACCCTATAACTGGTCAATGTTCTTTTAGCCTATAGGATCATTTCTATGCAACACTTGGTAACTTTCCCCAGGTTGGGGTGCTACACATAGTATTAGTGCACATGTCATCATCTCCTCTACTACCCAATTACTATCTTTCAGTTGTTACTTAAACGTTCTAGTAGCTTCTAACTCGTGCCTTATGCGTGCATTACCCGTCCCTTACCTATGGTCCTGTAGGCGTTTAGGACCTCTATTTAATGTGGTTCTAGATCACCTATATTTCTTAAAATGAGAAAACTAAGCAAAAAACAAAAGTCAAGTAGGACTGTCACATAAAAAGAAAATAGAGGGCTCATGTTAACCTCCACAAGTAAACAAAATAAATGCACGCTATTGAAACAAACAATCTTTAATGATTCAAGATCCTATAGGAATGATATCTAGATGACCATAAACAAAATATATAACAACCTTATTAAAGCTAGCAGGGATTCCCATAAGTTTTCCTACTGATTTTTGTTAAAAACTCTGAATCTAGGCAAACTTCAGGAAGTACTAATCACATATATTTTTTAGCCCCAGAATTCCTATAAGTTTGCCTAAGTGATAACCAGAACAGAATCTTATAGGCATGGTATTATAAACCTATAACATAGTTCATAAACGAGTTACTGATTTTAACGGACGGGTCCTTTTATCCTTTAGACCCTATAGGCATGCTTTCTAATTTGCAGAATTAGTTAACTCTTATAAGCATGATTTCTAAGTGTTAGAAAGGATTTGTTTATTTGCTGTAGACATGCTTTCAAGTTTACAGAATTAGTTACCTCCTATAGGCATGGTTTCTAATTTACAGAATTAATTAATTCCTATAGGTATGATTTCTAGGTGATGAAACTAATTTATTCATTTCCTATATACATGCTTTCTACGTTTTAAAACTGATTTCACCCCATAGGCATGATATCTAAATTGTTTTATATCTCCTATAGGCATGACATCTAAGTGAGTAGGAACTTTAAGGAAATTTGCCAGGCAAGTGTATTAAGTTACACAAATAAGATCCTATACACATGATCTCTAATGCACATTGAGATTTAAAAATATGCATAAAACATGGGTTCTTGATGTAGAATTGATAAACGACCTATAAACAGGATTTCCTGGATACAAAGTATGAAATTTCAGATTTCAAATGGTGAGATAAGATCCTATGGGCATGATTTCTAATGGTATGCACATAAAGAATCACCACAACAACCTATATGCGTGATTTCTACCCGAACCTTACCAAGATATATAACAATCCCTCCCCAACTTCTACTAATAACCCCATATCTGTTTACAAGGATTATTACATTATTATAGACCAAATTAATGGATTACATAAAGCTATTCATTAAACTATAGGGATCCTTGGCATGCCCAATATCACCCGGAAGCCAGGCATTCAAGCAAGCAAGTCTGATCTCCACACGTAATCCATCCATAATACACAAATGGGCTTCTGGTGTGTCAAAGTTCCCAAGGGCCTTAGGGACCCCGGGCAATGCTCACACCAGAACCTTTCTTACAGAAAAAGTTGTAAATGATTGGAAGACCAGCCCTAGTGTGTCAGAGTTCGGAGGAGTCTCATGGACCCTAGGCAGTGCTCACACCGGGGATGGTAGGACCCTAGATAACTAAGAGTAGAAGTTTGAAAATAGTATACAAGAGTAGGGGATAATTTTAGAAAAGTAGTTTGATTTTCAGAAGTGAATAAAAACAAGTTACAAGACTGCAAACAGAACATAACCACATTTCAACAGATTGGTTTAAACATAGGTACCAGTAATTAAACAATCACAACAAGATTAGGAACACTTAAATTATAGACAGAACCAAACATGGTCACAATTGAATCAAACAAGGTTTTACATTGCTGAAATTGACTTATTTTGTTAATCATTACTAGGTGGAATCATATAGACATGTGTTAAGCAGAGAAACATACTGAAGTTACAATAAGCAGAACAAGATAACATAAACCAAGTCATATCTATTAAAAAGAAACAGAACATGAACTATATGTCTGGCAGAAGCATGTTGGAATTTTGAAGCACTAACCACACATACATGTGGAACAAAGAGGTAACAAAGACTAAAGCATACTAGTTAGAAAGTAAACTTGAAACATATAATAAATAGGACATAACGAGGTTCGAAGTAAGCTAATCATATAAGTCACAGGGAATAAGGACTGAAGCATAGTGGTTGAGAAAGAGATGGCCAGGAAACAAATATCAAAACAGAAGCATATTGATGTCTATAATAAGCTGGTTACATAGCATATAGAATAGAAAATGATAACAGAAATTGAGGCATACCAGTTAAGGAGATAGCAAGCATGAAGGTGAAGGCAATTGGAATACAAGAGTCTAGACTTGGCTTTTAGTCGGCTAGACAGTGCATCAATTCGAAATGATAGAAAGAACTCAAGTTGTGTGAGTGTAAGTGTGTGAGTATAGGTTGGTAAGCATGAGCTTCTGTCTCAGCGTGTTTGTAAGCATATGCGTGTATGTAGGTGTTTTTTTTGTATGCCTTCAAAAATCAGAATGATGAAAGGTTTATATAGCATTTAACAGAGTAAACAAATAAGGTAGGAAAATGAAGAGTACACAAATAAGGTATGCAAATCAATCAACCAATTAATTAGGGAAAAACCCAATCAATTAATACGTCATAATCCGGGGAATATCACTTAGATTAGGGAGAACCAATTAACAACCAAGTTTGAGGTTAATAAGGTAAAGAAATAAATACAGAAATTATTTATAGGTCGGTTAAAACAATCAAAACCCAAAAATCAGGCTAGTAACATTAAGGAAGGCAATACCAATTATGAGTCACATATAAGGAAAGAATAAATAAAAATCTTTAAGAGAGATATCAGTTTGAAAATAAGTAAAATTTAAAACCCTAATTAAGCACATAAATCAATTAATTAGTTAACTTAATAGAGCCAAAGTGAACGGGCAAGAACAATGAGATAAATAATCTAATAATGGAAAACCATAAGCATATCGAAACACAGAGATGAAACTCAAGCAAAGCAATTAGTCGAACAGTAAAGGAGAAAGGCCAGAGTTGACCATTTAAACATTTTTTAAAACATTTGCAGAAACCCTATTGAGAATCAAAACCCTAGCTTTAGGGGAAAAGTTAAATCGATTGATAACAGTGGTAAAAAACGAAAGAATCTCAAAGAAAAACTATTAAACAAACTCCAAACACTTCATATTTAAAGAGATCTGAACCTATTTGGCCAGAAATAGTTAGGTTTGTACAAAAATTAAACAGAGGTAGAAAAATCGAGTCTTAGACTGGAGATTTGAAGCCATGAAAACACAAAAAATGGTAATACTCACAAACAATGGGTGAATACAGACGGATTCACCAAGTGACTAAGGGATTAAACCTAGTCTGTTCGAATCTTTTTGAGATTCCATCAAATAACACGGAAGTCGAACAATGAGTAGATACAGGAGGCCGGATAGGGCCTAAGATCAAAGAGTAAAGCCATGAATTGAAGGGGGTTTAGGTGACGGCATGCTAGGGTTAGGGAGAAGGGTGAGAGAGAGGAAAGGAATCAGGGGCGGCAGATTTTAGAAAATGAATAGGGTTTGGGGGGTTATGGGTTAATTAAAAAAGGTAATAATATCCTGGACCGTTGATCTTTGAGATCAACGACCACGATTCGATCTGAGGATTGAGCGGGCTTAAATATTGGGTTACTGGGTCGGGTTATGGGCTAATTCTTATTGGGCTGGGGGTGGCCTTTGGGCTATGGTCCGAAATTAAAGAGGCTATATGTTAAATACCCAATTAATATGATAAAATAATTCATGAAAATAGATAATAAATGATAAAAAATGCTATTTGTGTATGAAAATAATTTAAAATAATTACTTAATATTATAAAAATATAAAAGGTCATTTTCGTGTAAAATCAAGTAATTATGGACACATGGGTTATTATTGCAAAGTTATCACAATTATAACCTACAAATGTAAATATAATTATGCATAAAATAATTAAAGCTTAATATAGATATAAATTGTAAAATTAAGCAATAAAATTATCATAAAACCATTTGTGATGCAATTAGTAATTATTTATATAATAAAGCTACTAGGATAAATTAATTAAAAATCCTTTAAAAATGCAAAAATATGCAAAAATATTAATTGATGCTCGTACATTGTTTTGGAGATATATATATGCATTTTGAAAATATTATAGGGAAAAATAGGGTATCAACAACTGCCCCTCTTTACCCGAGAAGGATGAAAGAGTTGTCAGGTAAAGACACGATGGCCAATTTTGACCGAATATGGTGAATTGAGAAACATAGGCTGCACTATGGTTTTGAGCTGCCTACATATCCCTGGTTTTACAAGAATCAGGCCGTGTGTAGTTCTGGATCCACCAGAGAAATATACCGATGACGGATACAAAGTTTCGAATAGGTGAAATGGTTACGATGAGTGGTCATGTTTGAAAGAGTATGAAGGAACTGGAGCGGGATTGCTCCTGTTGTAATAATGGTTACTCAAGGGGTCAACTAGAAATCTGAAGATGTACTGCAAACATATACGTATAAATTTGCGTAAATTCAGACATGATGCAAATTCCCTTCAGACTATGATAGTTGTCTTTGGACGGTTGAGGATGATATCCTTAGACCATGACGTCCCGGGCCATGAATTGTGCGGTAAGGGATTCGCAGGCCATGAAATGATGTTCTCGGGCCACGAAAATTGTTCCTCCAAACAATGATGCCTTTGAATAATGATATGCAAGTTTGAGAGATCCTTAGGCTATGGCATGGTCTCTTCTGACTATGAGGATGGTGCCTTCAGACTATGGCGCCTTCGGACAAGCTGGAAATATTTCAGCCCGTGAGGTGCGAAGACATGATGCTAGAAGCAATCAAGACAAGGATTATTCTTTTATAAAGTTGAGGGTAGATCTTAGTCCGAGAGAATAGAACAACATAAGAGAGACAGTGCTTAATCTCGTGCGAGATTCGGGAAAGTGCTTAGTCCCATGCAAAGAAAGAAAGGGCATTGCTTAGCCTTATGCAAATTGGAGGCAGGGCTTAGCCTCATTCAAGATTGAGGCAAGTCTTAGTATCATGCAAAAATCGGGATAGTGCTTAGTCCCATGCAAAGAGAAGGAAATACTTAAACTTATACAAGTGGAGAGGCAGAGCTTAGCCTCATGCAAATGATTTGAGATAGGGCTTAGTCTCATGCAAGGTGAAGGAAGTGCTTAGCCTTATGCAAACGGGAGGCATAGCTTAGCCGCATGCAAGATTGAGACAGAGCTTAGTCTTGTGCAAGGTGAAGGCAGTGCTTAGCCTTATGCAAGATTCGGGACAATGCTTAGTCCCATGAAAATAGAAGGCAGTGCTTAGCCTTATGCAAACAGGAGGCATGTCTTAGCCTCATGCATGATTAAGACAGAGCTTAGTCTGATGCAAAGAGAAGGCAATGCTTAGCCTTATGCAAGTGGAGAGGCAGGGCATAGCCTCATGAAAATGATTTGAGACAGATCTTAATCTCATGCAAGATGAAGGAAGTGCTTAGCCTTATGTAAGTGGAGAGGTAGGGCTTAGCCTCATGCAAGGTTCGGGACAATGCTTAGTCCCATGCAAAGAGAAGAGTAAGAGTGAAGTATTCTTAGCTGACAATGTATTTCATGCATAGCGATTGTGTCGTTGCGATGGTGTTTATCATGATGATATAGTACTACATCCAAATAAAATTTGTGAGTTTTTGAGGGGAGAGGTTGGTTCGTGCCTTTGCTTGCTCGATTTTTCTCCGCTCTGTATGAAGGTCCCGTTCAAGCTATTAGGGTAGCATTTGGCTAAAGCAAAGTTTCTTTTTCAAAAGCATGCGTGCATAATTTCAAAAGACAGAGTAGTATATAGTTTAGAATTGTTAGATGAACCAGTAACTGTGACACAATCAGAGACATTGCGACAACTTTGACCATAGAATTTTGAGGGTCCTCCTCAAAATTCTGCCCCAGTTAACTAGATGACTTTCCTCACTGCTCCATGCGTTGCGGTTGGCTGAACTCGCTTCGGAATTTTGAGGGTCCTCCTCAAAATTCTTCCCCAGTTTCTGATTGTGGGGAAAATAGAGAATTTATTGAATTGTGAACGAACCCACAGGGTACGTATCCCCTCTTAAATGGAAATCAGGTCGAGAGTAGTTCAATTTATATCACATGAATAAGCATAAATGGTTTACACATAATATCTTTTGACTACGTCTGGGTTGATTGGCTTTGGCCAGATTTCCCCGTCCATCTTTGCGAGTTTGAGCGCTCCTTATGTCAATACTCTATGAACCATGAAAGGACATTGCAAGTTGGGAGAGAATTTCCCTTTGGCTTCATCTTGACGCGGAAAGATCTTTTTCAGCACCGGTTTCCCCGGTGCGAACTGCCTTGGCTTGACTCTTTTGTTGAAGGCTCTGGACATTCTGCTCTGATAAAGCTGACTGTGACATACTACATTCATCCTTTATCCTTCTATGAAGGCTAGTTGCTCATGGTGACTCCTTATCCATCCAGCGTCGCTCAGTTCGGCTTCTTGTATGATTCTTAAGGAAGGAATTTCCACTTCAGCGGGAATGAAGGCTTCAGTGCCATAAACCAGTAGATAAGGGGTTGCCCCGGTTGATGTGCGGACTGTGGTATGTTGATGCCTAATTTTTCCCTATAATATTTTCAAAATGCATATATACTTCCAAAACCATGCATTAGCATCAATAATATTTTCCCATAATTTCTGCATTTTTGAGGATTTCTAATTAATTTATCCCAGTATTTTATTATATAAATAATCATTAACTGCACTACAAATAATTTTATAATAATTTTATGATTTACTTTTGCTATTTATATTAACACTAAGCCTAATTATTCCACAAATGACCCATTTACATTTTTGGGTTATAATTGCAATAACTTTGCAATTATAACCCATCTATGCATTATTACATTACTTTACCAGAAAATAGCTTGTCGTATTTTTAAAATATTGAGTAATTATTTTAAAACATTTCTATGCATGAAAACCATTTTTTATAATCTGTTAATTATTTTTTTTCAATTAATTGAGTATTTAACAAATATCCCTTTTAATTTCTTTAACTTTTCGGACCTAACCCTTAAAATACCAGCCCAAAGCCCTTAATAATACCATCCTAATTCACTTTAAGCCCAATCTGCACCTACCCGACCCAAACCCCCATCAAATCATGGCCGTTGATCTTTTAGATCAACGACCCACATTAAACCTTACCATATTAATCTCTAAAACAACCCTAACCCCCCTCATGCTCTCATTCCGCCATCATTGATTTCCCTAACCTCTCCAGTTCTCTCTCGACCTACCCCTAACCCTAATCTCCGTCACTGACGAAAAGCTCCTATCTATGGAGATTCTGAGTATTCTCCAACCATTACCAACCATTTATGCTTCCTGGCTGTTTGATTACATGGATCCTTGAGAAAATCTCATGGAGATTCAACCTGTTCTTGCCTGAAACTTGTTTAGTAGCCTGTCTAGGGCCATACTCGTTTGTGAGTACTGATTTCCTCCTATATTTAGTTCGAATCTATGGCTTTTGACCAAGTTTCTCTCATCTCTGTTGTTTTTTGAAAAAAACCCTAGTTCCACGACTACTTGAATCTGTTCAGATCTTTGTAGATCTGAAATGATTCGAGTGTTATTTGGCACTTACCCTCAAAAAACTTATGTTTTGGTTAATTATTTTGATTCCATTTACTTTTTCTGAAATTAGGGTTCATCATGAGTCTCTTTAAAGGATTTTCTAACTTTCAAGTGTTTAATCTAATTATTTATTTACATGTTTGATTGATTTTCGTATGTATGCCTAAACCCTAACTGTTTCTGTTTGTGACATTGATTTCTTCCATTTTTTCCTGTTATTATGTTTAATTCTGTGAACCAGTTACATTGATTGATTCTATTTAGGTTTCTAATGATTCTTTCTTTTTAAAATTAGTATTTTCTGGGATTCTTACCTATTTCCTTATTTGTGACTTTTATTAGAAATACTTGCCTTATTTAGATTATCAATCTAACTTAAGAGGCTTGATTGACTCCTATATGGTATAGGACTGATTTACTTCCTTATTTAAGCCCTAATTTTGTACCGTTAATTGACTCCCATATCCTAAGGGGTCTTTACCAGATATTCCGTATGATTGATTGATTAAATCCCCCAAATAACTGGTTGATTTATTTGGGTTACCCTGTTTATGAATACTTAATTATTCTTGCCTTATTGTTTACCTTACTAAGTGTTATATATACTCTCATTACTGATTCTTCAAGACACACGAACAATAGTTCAAACATACACAAAAAAAAAACTTCACTCTCATCTCTCTCTCTGCTACTTGTGTTCATTGCTTGTCTAGCCGGTTGAAAGACAAGGCTAGACTATTGAATCCTGCCTACTTTACCTTCTGTTTTGCTTCCCTTAACTGGTATGTTTCTACTCCTAATGTCGTTCATTATACTATAAAGTTCAAATATGTGTTCTCTCTGTTGCTGTACTTCTGTTAAACCCATGTCTCTTATGTACTAGTTAACTACTATGTAGTTAGCTTCTATCTTTTCCTGTTACTGCCTTAATCAACATGTTTACTGCTGTTTAAGTTTCACTCATCCTGTTTATTTCTTTAATCAGCATGTTTACTCTTGGTTAGGTTTCGCTCTAATCAACATGTTTACTTGTGTGTTCAAATTCCAGTCTTTCCTATTTATTACAACATGTTTACTTATGTTTTTAAGGTTCAATATTCCCTGTCTATTGCCTTAAGCCAACATGCTTACTTTGGTGTCTCAAACTCCTTTTTTTCTGTCTAATTGACTTCAACTGGTATGATCAATTCTGTGTAGTTAAATCCCTGTCCTCTCTGTAAATTGATTAGCATAACTGCTCTTACATTAAACTTATATGTTTCCCTGTCTATTACTTGAGTCAGTATGCTTACTTCCGTAGTTATGTATGACTGATGAACTTAGGTGTTCCCTGTTTAAGACCCTAACGCAGCATGTCCTGGTAAATATTATACCACTGCCTGCACTATGCTTCTACTGACTAACATGCTTCCCTAACACCTTGTTTCTATGTGTTCTTGATTCAGGATTCTTGTGTTCCCAACCCCTGCTCCCTTTTTTGTGTAATTGTTTGTTCTCAGCATGCTATATGCTCACCTAAGTTTGACTAATGAACTGAGTTGAGTCTGGGCAATATGTAGTTTTGTGTGAAACCTTGTGACTGTGTCCTACTTGCTGTTGTTTGTTGAACCTTTTCTAGAATATTTCTAAGTTGTTTTTCACTCCTAATATGTTTTCACTTCTAAACCATTTCCACTCCTAAACTATTTTCACTTCTAACTATTTTCACTTCTAAATTTGTTTCACATCTGATATGTTTTCTTAAAATTATTCCTACTCTTTCAAGAACTCCCACTCCTACTCTTAGAATACATGTGATTCTGCCCCTCTAATGTGTGTACTGCCTAGGAATCCATGAAATTCCTCTAAACTCTGGCACACTGGGGCTGGCCCTTGCACACTGCAGAAAAATGACTTCTCTTTAAAAGGGTCTTGGTGTGAGGGTTCCCCGGGGTCCTTGAGTACCTTGGGAACTTTGACACAACATGATACTCTTTATTGGACATTATGAGATATGGTACTTTGGACTGTTTGAAGGCCTGGTTGGCCAAGTTCACTTTGGGCCTATCCAGGCTCCCTATATTATAACATTACTTATTTATGTAATTCATTTATGGTCTGTAATAATAATTCTTGTAAACAGATATTGGGGATATTAGTAAAAAGGGAGGGATTTTTATATAATTTTTGTGGGGTAATTGGGTAGAAATCATGCTCTTAGGATTACTGTGACTATTTTCTTGCATTAGGAATCATGCTCTTAGGATCATTTGTGCATTAGAAAACATGTTCATAGGCATTATACCAGTTGTTCTAAAACTTCTGCTTTGTAAACTTCTGTATACATCATGTCTGCTTAAGAATCCTATCACTAGGGTGCTATTAACCCTGTCTAAAAATCATGATCATTCTCTCATGTGAATTAGAAACCATGCTTTATGACTTTTATTGCACTCGCCTAAATACCATGCATATATCGCATAAAATCGGTAGAAACCATGTCTATAAGAGTAATTTTAAATGCTGTCCCAACAGCTAGATAACATGTTTATAGAGATGCATATAAATCAGTTCTGTAATGTCCAGCACCTAGACAACATGCCTATATGACATAATGAACGAACTTCCTGTTTAAAACCATTTATTAGTCTATTATGACCCCGATTGACAATTAGATACCCCGTTTATAGGACATCTCAGATCCATACCTAGGCAGGCATGTAGGATAATCAAACTCTTGCAAAATGGTAAAATTGTCCTTTGTTTAATTACTTGTGAACTGCCCAGATTCAGCAACCCCTAAAATTAGTAGGCAAACTGATTAGGTCTCCAATGCTTTGCTTTAACAAAATACTGTTGTTTGAGACGTGCTATTGACTGCTTATTTGTGGAGATAAATATGAGCCCCCTTAATTGTACCTTTACCTGACAATCCTACTTGTTTAAAATTGTCGCTTAGATTTTCTCCTTTTAGGAACTTTAGGAGAGTCTAGAACTGCCTTAATTAGATGTCCTAAACACCTCCAGGGCCATAAGAAAGGGACGGGTAATGCATGCATAGAGTATATTTTATTATAATCACTTACATAGCCACTAAGGGGAGGGTAATTGGGTAGTAAGGGATATGATGACCTGTGTGCTAATGCCATGTGTAACCCTCTAATTGAGGAAGGTTTACCGGGTATTACACAAAAGTGATCCTATAGGCTAATAAACCTAGGACCCATTTATTCCAATTTTTTGTAATCCATATGTGTGCTTAAACTGCTTTACCTGCTTAATGACTAATTCACCAAAAATGAGTTTTGCCGGGACCCACCGTTGTGGACCTCGAGGGGTTCCTAACACCTTCCCCTCAAGGTAATTTCAAGCCCTTACCCAATCTCTGGTAATGTAAACTGGTTTCATGAGTTACTTGCATTAGGTGCCCTAGCGCACCTTAAATCTGTTAGGTGGCGACTCTTCAATTTCCATACCTATTTCCCAAAAGGAAACGAGTTGTCCTAAAGCATGTCGAAACCCGAACTCCGCGAAAGGGGAAAAAGGGGGCGCAACAGCATGGAGACTCTGCTGGGGATTTTAGGCTTTTACCATAACAAACTTGAATTTTGTAAATTAGTCTTATGCATGCTTCTCTTTTGTTAATACATGCACACCCTTTCCCTTTTTCCTTATGTGAATTTAATTACCCGTTTTGAGTATTTATGATTTCCTTTACTGCAGAAACTGATTTATTTCTTTGTTTTCCTTTGTTAAACGTCTTTCAATTATTAAATACCACATTTATTATTTTCCTAAAGTGCAAATATGTGAAAACATGCTATTTACTGCTGCATAAATCATGCTCAACATCATATTCCACTCGTGTGTAATAAATCCTATAGCAACGCTTGATGAGTTGTTGTGCTCTTCCTATATATCGCCCTTTAAATTCGGAAAGGCTTATTTGCAGTAAAACTATTCGATTAGCGATGCAATCGACTGTTCTGTGCCTTTCCCCCTCAAGTAGTCCGCTTGAAGGTACCAGTCTAGACCCCTATAGCAACCATACTATGATTATAATTGTACATGCTTCATTGTCAAACCTAGTCGGGTTAATATGTTTTCCACATAATAACCCTTTAAGACAAACCTTATCCAAAAGTCCACCGGGGTTTCCATACTCCCAACGGACGCAACCACGTTTTGTGCATTAATTTTTGAGAACTAAATGCCAATATTCTAATCATGGATATATAAATAGTTGAATCTACAGGGGGAAAGGGTATAATATTATTTTTTTTTGCAGAAAATGAGTCATGAGGTCCCCAGGTTCGTCATGGTCCGTAGTATACCACCACTGCTACTAGATTGGTGGGAAGATCTTTCTTCAAGTGACAAAAAACATGTGAAAAAGGTCCTGGGAAATTTACCTTCTCTGTTAGATATCCAACCAAATAACATGTTGATAGAAGTTGCAACCATGTTCTGGGATCATGAAAGATCAGTGTTTCGCTTCGGGGATATAGCAATGACCCTGCTCCTAGAAGAAATCGGGGGATTTGCTGGGCTACCTTGGGACATCCCTGGGCTATTGGTACCGAAAAACTACGCTGGTAGGGGATTTCTAAAAATGATGGGTCTGAAAAATAATGCCGATTTGGAGTGCTTAAAGAAATCTTATATACCATTTGACTACTTGTATGAGATACGGTCATAGAAATTCCTACCGTATTTTCCATGATGATTTTCCATCACTTCCTTGGGTCCTATTCACCGCAAAGTTTTCGTGTTCATTGTTTTCTTCTTGGGTATGATAGTGTTCCCAACGAAATAAGAAAGAATTCAGACTAGACTGGCTATGGTCACCAAGACTCTAATGGGAGGAATCGAGGGACAGACATACACAATAGTCCCTATGATTATAGCTGATATCTACCGGGCCTTGGACCACTGCCAGAAAAGGGTTCAAAAATTTGGGGGCTGCAATTTGTTGCTGTAGTTGTGGTTAATGAAGCATCTCCAAAAGGGTCAATATCACCTGGAGTTTCGACGAAGGGCGTGGAATTAACATATTTCCTTCCATCACCCTAAATAGATGACTTATATTCTGGACAGGTTTGCTCAACTAGAGAGTGCTAAGGAATGGGTGGAGTTCATCGACAATTTGTCTGAGGATCAGGTTCAGTGGATGTTTGAATGGTTCCCTACTGACGAGTTCATCATCAGGTCAAGTGACGCTCCTCACTTATATTCCCATTAGGGTTATGAGGCATGCATGCAAGAAGCAGATCATACTGCAGGTCGCGAAGATAAGTCATTTTCGGGCAAATTTTCAGGATGACGACATCCCTTACAAGTGTCGAGCTCATCATATGTAACACTCAAAGATTATTGTGGTGAAGGGCACCATCGAGCCAAAAAGGTATCATGCGAGACATACACCCTTTTACCCGACATAGTTGGAGGACAACTTAGCTGGGAAAGTTGAGCCAGGAATCGGTTGGGGGAAACAGGGTCATAAACGAAGATGCAGAAATCCAAGTAAAATACAACAAGTTGCGCAAAAGGATTCATGAGTCCGAGGCTGAACATCAGGAGATATACAAGACAGACAAGAGATTAATTAAGGAGTGGAGGGAAATGGCTATCACCTCCAATGAAAGGGTAGAATATCTGGAGTAGCGCTTGATGGAGCTGGGAGAAAAGACAAGGAAAATATTCACCGACTACTAGAATGCTGAAGGAGGTGAGGGAGGACATTTAGCAAGAATATACCTGTTATTGGGCATGCGCAAACTGGGGGACCTGATTGATGGAGTCAGAAAGATCAAGCCTGGGGAAGGTCCTTCTGGGACCAAGTAGATTAGATTTATTTTCTTCTCCAAATGTAATAAGGCCAAGTGCCAGTAGTGACTTATCTTTTATTATCTTAGTGTCATTTTGGGATTCGTCTGTTTTTTATATTAATGAAGTGAGGCATTTATTGGCATCTAAGTTCTCCAAAACAACTTGTTTCTAGGCCTACCTCGGGCACAACGAGGCTCCCAAAATAGGACACAAATTTACATTCTGCAATATGTGTTTAAATATTGCAAATATTCTTTTCAGAACTCTTACTAACTTTGCTACCTTTTGTTTTTCTTTCTTTCTTTTCATTATTCCCATTCCCCAAAGGTTTGTTCATGCATACTGGGATAATCAACTTATCATACTAGATCCAGGACAGTCCGTGGAGGATGCCACCTAGGATATCGAGCGGGAGATGCGGAGCACATATCCTCACTCATTCGAGACTCCAGGTATGTTTCTAGGCCCTTTCAAGTACGAACGTTTGTTTAAGAAGGGGAGGATGTAACGACCTGGCCAGTCATTCAAAGATTAGCCCCGTTTTCCCCGTTTCTGCTTTATCTTATGTTTCTTAGCCAATTTATGTTGTGTTGGGTCAGTTGGTT
Source organism: Nicotiana paniculata (assembly GCA_005239505.1). Taxonomy (NCBI): domain Eukaryota; kingdom Viridiplantae; phylum Streptophyta; class Magnoliopsida; order Solanales; family Solanaceae; genus Nicotiana; species Nicotiana paniculata. The sequence continues at coordinate 36,415 of ML332414.1, read as the reverse complement.
TGGGTTCGTAGTGGTCGTGGTGAGAACTGAGATACATAGTCTCTTAAATTGGCTTAATAGTTAAAAAAATCAACTGGGAGTTGACTTATTGGTGAACGACCTCGGAATGTGGATTTTATGGCTCGGATAGCTTCGTTGGTGATTTGGGACTTAGGAGTGTGTTCAGAATGAAGTTACGATGTCCGGAGTAGAATTAGGCTTGAATTGGAGAAATTAGTTTTTGGTAATTTTTGGTCGGCAGCGGAAAATAGGTTATCGGGGTCGGAATGGAATATTGATATTTGGATCAGGTTTGTAATTTCATTTTGGATATGTGTGCAAATTTTCAGGTCAATCGGACGTGTTTTGGTTGGTTTCGGCATCATTGGCGAAATTTAGAAGTTTCAAAGTTCATAGGCTTGAATTTGATGTGATTTTTGTATTTTTGCATTGGTTTGGTGTTTCGAAGGCTCGACTAAGTTTGAATGAAGTTATAGGGCATGTTGGTAGGTTTTTTTGAGGTACCGGGAGCCTCGGGTGTGTTTCGGATGCTCAAACGGGCATTTTGTTCTTAAGGAGTCTGCTATTTTTTTGGTGTTTGAGCAGCAGTGGTTTCTTGAATGGGTTTGGATCTCTTTGAGAGGGTTTGAAGAGGAAATCAAAGAGAATCACTTGGAGGTAAGATTTTTCGACTTCATAACTCGATTCTATGTCATTTTCTAAGTAATTAAACCGGAAATTTGTTGAATTTAAACCAAAAATTGGGGAGATTAGGTGCATAAGAAGTGGGAATTTTGTTTGATGATTTGAGTGGGAAATTGTGATCCGATTTTGGTGTTATTGGTATGTATATAATCGTGGGAGGATGAGGATTCTAGTTATGTAAATTTTATTGATTCCGAGACATGTGCTCGGGGCTCGGGTTTCGCCTAATTTTTAGAATTGTGTCTAAATTGAAATTTTTTGATTGGGTTTTGTTCCTTCAGCGTATATTGATGATGTTAATCTGGTTTTGGTTAGATTTGGAGCAATCGGCAAGAGCATCACAGATTAGTATTGTGGCCCGATAGAGGTTTATAATGGCTATATATCTTGTCCTGAGGGTATGAAACCCCGAACTTCGTATTTCTCACTATTTTTAGAATGACGCACATGTCGGATGACGAGTATGTGGCGTGCACGGAGTTTTATATTTGACTTGGTCCTCTCCGCAGCAACTATTTGAGTTGTGTATTCTTACTCTAAATCATATGTTATTCTGTTCTAAAAATAAACTATTGCTATATTTTGGCAATAAGCCATGTTTGGGGCCTCGTGCTGACTTGTTTAGACCCCTTGGGAGTTTTACTGCTATTTTCCTTACTGTGCTAACTTATGATTTACACTCAGTCATGTTATGTTTAACTGATTTTGAAACTCAACCTTATTTACACTATTTTGAGTTATAAAATGATGTTTTGGGTCGAGTACCCCGTTTTACTGATACGCCTGAGGGTCTTTTGAGAGGTTCTGACTGAGTGAGGTCGAGGGCCTAATTGTGAGGATATGATACCCTACAAGGTGACTTGATATTAGCGCTTGGGCTGAAGGAGCCCCTCCGGAGTCTCTACACATCCCTAGTGAGCGCAGTACCTACTGAGTGCGAGTGTCGAGTGTCGAGTGCCGAGTGATGAGTGATAGGGAGGCATAAGTAACAGTGAGGTTGCCAGAGGGGCGGATACTGAGTGGCTGTGAGGTATGCTGAGTGATGTTCTGCCCGAGGGGCGATTTATGATTTATGTTTTTGCCCGAGGGGCTATTTATGACTTATTTCATTCTACACTAAATTCTTCAGGTATTTTTATTTCTGAAATTGTTGGAAAACCCATTTTTTCCAAGGATTTTACTGAAGTTGGCTTTGAAGGCATGTTGATTTCATATATATATATATGTATATATACTGTTGGGAAGAAAGGTTGTGCATATTGTGAACTGATGATTTGATTTTATGTGTTTCTTACTGCTTAGACTTGATTTATTCCCATTACTACTGAGTTGTCATACTCGCATTACTCCCTGCACCGCTGTGTGCAGATACAGGTGCTGATACCGAGCGTTAGCTATCTATTCTGTGTAGAGCCGTAGTTCGGGACATAGAGGTAGTTGTTCAGCGTCCGTAACATCTCTGTTTTCCCTTCATATGTTATACCTAATTATTCGTTCCGAGGTTTTGTATTATAATAGTACACTTTTTGGCATTTTCCTTAGATGCTCATGGCATGTTGACTCCGGGCCTTGGGAGTAGTTTTAGACTGTTTAACTGTTTGTTTTGCTTAATAGATTTAGTAATTTATTATGTTTATGATATGTTGAACATGTGTTGGGATTTTGGAGAGAAACTGTAATTATGTGATTGCTGGCTACCCTAGTTCCTTAATAGGCGCCATCACAACCAGTTTGGGATTTGGGGCCGTGACGAAGGGAATAGTCTAAGTATCTTAAACTGGTGAACTACCATGTACAACCCCTGTACCCCCTCGCCACCCTGAAAACACGTATTTCACTTAGCACAATTGAATAAAAGAATACCAATCCTAAGGGGTAGTTCCCCCGCACGAAGTTAGGCAAGACACTAACCTCAACTAGGACCATTCAACACTTGAAAATAGTTTTTCCAAAATCCACCTCCACACTACTCAAATCTAACCTAAATTGGCTTAATATCATCAAAGAAGGTTGGGGAGTTCAATTGCAATAGATAAAGTTATGATCTTTACGCTATCTTAAAAAGTCAATCAAAGTCAACCTATGTCTTGCCCGGTTAAAACTCGGGTCCAATGGTAGCTTTCGTCTACCCATGACCCCACGAGTTCATATATGTTATTAGTTTCATAATTCGAGCCCAAATCGACTCTCAAAACTCAATTTCTTATTTTTCAAACACTTGATAAAGTTTCACAAATTTCTACTTTGATTCACATGATTTTGATGTTAAATTCTAATATATGTTGATGGAATATTATTAGAACTAGATTAGAATCACTTACCCACGGTTTGTAGTGAAAATTCCCTCTCCAAATTGTCTCCTACCAAGTCTAGGGTTCAAAAATGTGAGAATGAGTTAAAAAATCCCAACTCCCAGCCATTTAACCAGCTGCAGATGTCGCATTTTTAATACATGGTTCGCATTTGCGAATCCATGCAATTGTGAACCAGAGATTGCATTTGCGAACCCTGACATACTCAAAATGTATCACAACTACGATAGAATCTTTGCTATTGTGAACTGGGTAATATCGGAAAAGAGGACCAATTGTTCGCACTTGAGAACATGACCAAATTCTTCTGGCTTTGCAAATTATAAAAGGAGGTTGTATTTGCGAAACCAAAGAACCAGACACCAGATGTTTGAAACTTATCAGAGCCCTCGGGGATCCACACCAAACATCCACACAAGTCTAAGAACATCATACAAACTCGTGTGCGCGGTTAAAACACAAAAATAATGTCTAAAACTACGTATTTAACTCAAAAAATGCATGAAATTCAAATTAATTTTCAAGAACTTCTATAATTACAACTAAGCGTCCAAATCCTATCAAATCAATTTAAAACGACATCAAATTTTAAAATTTCTAAATACCCTAATGGACCTGTTCTAAGTCGCAAATCAGAATTCCAAGCTCGGTAGCTAAAAGGTAACCTACGGTCAAACTTTATAACTTTAAATTTCAAAATTTTGGAAAATCAACCTACGAACTTCTAATATCAATTCTATACATACGCTCAAGTATGAAACCACGATACAAATCTATCAGAGTTATAAAAATACAGTTCCGAGGTCATTTTAAAAAAAGTCAAAGTCTAGTCATTATTTTCAAATTAAAGCTTCTAAGTCAAGAATCAAGGGTCCAAATCAACCCAAAAGCTTCCCAAAATAAAAATAATGAACCCCAAAAGTCATAAAAGAAGTGTGAAGAAATAAAAGGGTAACGAGGCGCAATTACACAAAATGACTGAACGGAACGCTACAGTTGAGTTGAGCATCGTATTTCACCGTCAGACGGATGGATAGTCTGATATGACTATTTAGATTTTTGAGGTTATGTTGAGATTTGATCTCATAGATTTTGAAGGGCAGTGGGATAAATTTTTACCCCTAGTGGAGTTTTCCTACAACTATAGCTAACAATCTTTCACCTAGATGGCTCTGTATAAGGCATTATATGGGAGGCGATGTCATGCTTGATTGGTTGGTTTGAGCTCGGTGAGACTAGATTATTTGGAACAAATTTAGTTCGTGAGGCTTTGGAGAAAGTGAAGTAGATTTAGGAGAGGCTTCGTACCGTTGTCCAAGTAGAAGACTTATATTGATAAGAAGGCTCTTGATGTGGAGTTCATGGTAGTTGACAAGGTTCTACTTAGAGTTTCGCCTATGGAGGGCGTGATGAGGCTTGGGAAGAAGGCAAAGTTGAGCACGAGATTTATTAGTCTATTTGAGGTTTTGAAGAGAGTTGGTGAGGTGACTTACAGACTTTCTTTTCCACCCATCTTATTAAGAGTCCATTCGGTATTTCATGTTTTCATTCTCCAAAAGTACTATGAGGATCTGTTACATGTGTTAGATTTCAATTCGGTGTCGTTGGACAAGGATTTTGACTTATGATAAGTTGGCGGCCATTTTGGATAGGTAGGTTCGGAAGTTTAGGTCGAAATATATTGCATCAGTGAAGGTTCAGTGGTGAGGTAAATTGGCAGAGGAGGCGATTTGGGAGATTGAGTATGATATGCTAAGTAGATATCATCACCTTTTGGCATTTCAGGTATGACTCTAAGCCCGTTGGAGGATGAAGATTTTTTTAAGAAGGGGAGAATATAAAGACTCGACCGGTTTTTTCGGTATTTTAATCCCATTCCCCTATTTGAAATCCCCCCTATATGTGTATTTGTCGTTTGATGATTTAAAGGGATTGTTGGTTTGGTTTAGTGAAGGCTTGAGAGAGATTTGAGACAGTCTCATTTTGGAAGCCTAAGTCGTAAGAGTTGACCAAGATATAACATTTTATTTAAACAAACTCATATTCATGTTTTAATGGTTCCAATAGGTTTTGTAGTGCTTTTGGACTTTGGCGTATGTCTGTATTTGAATTTGGAGGTTCCTCGGCTTATTTGGCTCAATTTGCTGAAAGTTGGCAATTTGGAGGTTTGGAAAGTTCATAAGTTTGGCCATGGGTTGACTTTGAGGCTATCATGTTCAGATTGAATATGTTCATTTAGTCATTTGGAACATGCATGCAATGTTTGGTTTCATTATGAATTTGTTTGATAGGAACCAGATGCTTGGTTGGGAATGTTTGAAGTTGTTGAACTTGAAGGACATTATGTTCTTTGGAGGAGAACATAATATCATATAGAGATTTGAGTATGAATCATCATTGAGAAGGGGATAATGATAGTAACCATGCAAGCTCAATAACATTAAAGGACAAGGATAAAGTTTTAGAATCTCCAAGAAGGCTCATGACAAGATCTCAAACGAAGAAGTTTCAAGACAAGATCAATGAGCTTCAATTAGAAATTAAAAGGTGCCTTATGGTGGGAGATTAGCTCTAGCCAAAAGAAGATATTTTGGGAAAGGATTATAGCTATTTGGAGGCCCAAACTAAAGTCCAGAGAGAGGTGAAATGAGCCATAAATCAGCCTTAACAAGGAGTAATTTCAGCAGCCCAAACTAGTGTTAATTTAACCTAGTTACTCGAACCTTTCATTAATGCTTTCTTAGTCAAGGTTGATTACGTTGAAAAAAGTGTTTATAGTCTTTAATCTTGACTACATTGAACAAAGTATGCGTAGTCTTCAATGCTTACTACATTGAACAAGGTGTGGACAGTCTTCTATGCACCAAAGAAACTTCAACTTATTTAATTTAGTTTGACCACCTTTAAAGTCTAGAATGTTCTTTTAGGGTTCTTTTCTTTGTAGTGGCAGCCACCATTTACTTCTATATAAACGAGTATGTTCTAATTCGATGTAAGTTAGATTGAAGAACAATTTTAATATAAGCATCATTTGGCTTTATAGAGACCTTGTAAGGTTCTTTTTAGGGTTTTCCCTTTTTGTTCAACCTTGAACAACAACTTGGATTTCTTCAATTTAAGATTTCTTGTTTGAGTTCCCTTCCTCCTATTCTTCTTATAATTCTTTTTCTTCCTCTTCTATAATTGATTCTCTATCCCTTCTACTATTGAAAAAGGCTTCAAGTTTAAAATATTTGAGTTTTATGTACTTTCTTTCGAGAATCAACCCTTCCCTCTTTCCATCTTCTAACAAAAAGTCTTATGATATCCGTGTTGTTATCAACTAGGCAGACTTATAGGTGTTGTTATATCGGGAATTAGACCTATTATTTCATATTTTGAGCCCTAGACTTAGAAATGGGGATTTTTGAAAAGGATTTCATACAATGCAAGAGGGTAGTGATTTCTAATTGATTTATCTAATCTTGTTTATGGATCACTACATATAGATTATGGGATTTGAATGTCACGACCCAAGTTGGAGGATCATGACTAGTACCCGGGCCATACTTGCCGAGCACCAACGTACATTTTATCTAATCTTCTTATTATCTTTAAGGGCCGACGAGGTCAATATAAGTGGTAGATATGGATTATGAACACCAAACAATGATAGATAATGGAATGAACATGGATAACATGGGATAACAAGACTTTCAAGGAACTACATATAAGTTAGGAGCTACCACGCTTCCATGAAAGACTATAAAACAAAAATCATCCGACAAGGCATACCAAACTATACATAAGCCGACACTTGTCTATGAGCCTCTAAAGGAGCATAAGTAATGCAACATATTCGGAACAGGGCCCTCACATACCCATAATATCCATAACCAAAAATGCATACCAAAACCACGGCAAGTACGGAGAAGGGATCTCGCCTATAACCATTGAACTGGAAAGCCTACTGTGGTGGGGGAAGTGCATCTACCTGTCTATCAAGACCTGCAGCACGACATGCAGCGTTCACAAATAAAAAAGTCGTCAGTACGAATAATGTACTGAGTATGTAAGGAAGGTCAATATAAATTTGAACAATAATGTAAAGAGTGGTAGAGAAGATACAACATGTAACATCTGAGTGCTTCTAAGAGACAGTAACATCAAATGCATGATACATGTATACACATAATCTTTTAAAAACATCCGCCTCTGTGGGCATCATTATTATCGTATCAACATCCACCTCTGTGTGCATCATCATCATCATATCATACCCGGACTCAAAAAGGACTCGGTAAACTCAACTGATCAGTGGTTGCACAATAGGTGCCATACTCGATCGACTATAGTGCAGCTCGATAGAGTAAAATAGATACATATATATATATATATAATGCATGTAGGACTCATTGGAATCATGTTCAAAATATTTCGGAGTGACGTAAGGTCGATATTCTCCGTACACATTATTAGGATTAACTCTTCATCAAGATTATTATAAGAATCAGGAAGTACCAATAACATTGATTACATAATAATAAGAGGAGCAACCTCAACATCAATTGTTCCATAAGAAGGGAAACAATGCAAGTACTGCTAGCTTATAAGAGTAGAGTATCTTTGGAAGCTCGTTCATTGAATTATCCACAATCGGAGTCGTGCAAAATAAGGAAAGGGATAGCCTCACATACCTTGTATATACTTCCCCAATCTCAAGCTATGCAATTGTCACGACTCCTTAGTCTACAATAAGAGAAACGACACTATCGTTATCATTTAAGCATCATAACTATTGTGTATCGACCACAACCTATTTTATGATGAAATAGACATCACCTCACTTATATATATGACATTACACAAGTCAAAAAAATCACCAAACAGCCCAAACAACATCAATAATAATCAAATTGAGCCTCCAAAAACAGTCCACACACAACCTAATAACTTAATACATAAGACGACCACCGTAGTCGTGTCGAATGACCCGGAAATGTTATGACTAACTTAAGTTGTTTATACACACTATTCCACCTCCAAAACTCCACAATACAGTAGTAAAACACGCAGCCCAACAGCAACACAAAACGGTCCGCAAAACAGTCTGCTACAAGTGATTAACTCGAACTCACGGCTTCCGATCACCGTCTCGTGAGTTCTTACAATTATAAAACGAATTACCATGAATTTACAGCACAAAAAATGGATGAAAGAGAGCATTAAACTCACCTTACATTCTGGATAACTCAACCCTTATCTTGATTCTTCAAACTCTAGGGTTTACCCCCAATTCGAACTTGAAAGAGAGGGAAAATCAATTAGGGTTTGTGGATAATTTTTGGGAGGATGTTTGCAAGAGTTTAGGTCTGGTTATTTGTAAAATATAATAAGGGATATATTTCAGGATATAATCCTTTTAATGGGCTCTTTGGATGACCCGAAATTTCCTCTTTTTGGGCTATCATTTAACCAAGTAGGTGACCCACCTACTTGTCACCTAGCAGCTTGTGCAGTCTCGCGAAAATCTCTATATCTCTCTACTCCAATGTCGTATTGATAAGAGGCTTAATTCGTTGGAAACTAGACTCATAGATCTTCAATGTGGTGGGTATATCATCCTATAATTACAAGTATATTGGGAGAAAAGTTTAATAACATTTAACCTAAAGTTTAAGTAAAACTATGAACCTAAGTTGCGACAACTCTTGTCGATTTTATTTTCATAACTCGTTTCACTTCAAGACTATGATACGGATATTACATGATTCAATTACCTTAAAACACGACTTCTTGAGAATATCAAGCACCCCTAGATTTACCCAAAAATACGAGTTACAACATCTTTGATTAGTTTAACTTCTAATATGTGTTAATCACTCTTATACACTCTTGTATCATTTAAGATCAATAGGATTAACTTATTATCATCTCAAAGATAATCACTTCTCATGTTTACGTCGATTAACTTATGGCATGAGCCAACTTACACGAATATGGGTTGTGAGACCCTCCCCGCTTAGGAGCATTTGTCCTCGAATGTAAGTGTTTAGGGGGAGCCTAACTCATCGTGGATTCCAACGGAAATTTCCGGCCCATTTTTCCCCTATAAAATGGATACTAGACAAACTTACAATGAGTTAAACCCAACGTATTGCCATTCAAGGCTACGCAAAGCATTATGGATATGTACACTATCTGCATATCACCATTGTGTATTAAGGAAGAGTACTCTCAAGATATTGCTTACCTCATAGAGCTGTTTAACCTTCTAATGCGTCCTGCATCCCCTCGGCATCCTTGTTATCTTGAATCTGGAACAAGTAAGGGTATTAAGACTTCATCTTCTTGCGGACTTGTCGATCTAGAATAGCTACTAGCACTTCTTCATATGATAGATCCTTTGTAACTTGTACATCTTTGATAAGGACGACTCGAGAAGGGTCTCCAATACATTTCCTTAACATAGATACATGGAATACCGGGTGGACAAATTCCAATTCGGATGGCAATTCTAACTCATAAGCAACCTGTCCAATTCATCAGAGAATTTCGTACGGACCGATATACCATGGACTCAGCTTACCCTTCTTCCCAAAACACATAACACCATTCATCGGCGAGATCCTCAGGAAAACCCAATCACCAACCTCGAACTCCAAATCACGACATCAGACATCAGAATAATACTTTTGCCTACTTTGTGCCGTCCTTAGCTACTCTTGTATCCGTTTCACCTTCTCAATGGCTTGGTGAATCAAATCTGGCCCATATACTTCTGTTTCACCAAATTTGAACCATCCAAGTGGTGATCTACATCTCCTCCCGTATAGTTCCTCGTACGGGGCCATTTTAATACTCGAATGATAGCTATTATTGTAGGCAAATTCTATAAGTGTAAGATGGTCATCCCAATTCCCCTTGAAATCCGTAACACATGCTCGTAGCATATCTTCAAGTTTTTGAATGGTACGTTCAGCTTGTCAGTCTGTGGATGTAATGTAGTGCTGAGATTCACTTGTGTGCCTAAACCCTTCTGAAAAGACCTCCAAAAGTTAGCCGCAAATTGCACTCCTTGGTCTGATATAATAGATATCGGTACAACATGAAGCCTAACAATCTCCTTGATATACAAATTTGCATAATCTTCAGCTGTGTAAGTTATCGTAACTGGCAGAAAATGGGCACATTTTGTAAGTCGATCAACTATCACCCATATGGAGTAAAACTTATGATAAGAGCGAGGCAATCCAATAATGAAGTCCATATTAATCACCTCCCATTTCCAGGTCGGAATCTCTATATTCTGAAGCAATCCACTGGGTTTCTGATGTTCGATTTTTACTTGTTGACAATTAGGACACTGGGCTACAAATTTTGCAATAGACTACTTCATGTTATCCCACAAATACTACTCCGTAACATCATGATACATCTTTGTCGAGCTGGGATGGATGGAATATCGGGATTTATGAATCTCAATCATAATCTTCTCTCTCAACCCTGCCACATCAGGCACACATAACCGGCCCAGGTATTTCAGTGCCCCATCTGCTCCGATCGCAAATGCTATAAATTTACACTGTTGAATTCTCTCCCTTAATCGTACTAAGGTAGGATCTTCATATTGCCGTGCTTTTACCTCGGCTACCAAAGATGATTCTGATGTATTCAGTACAGTAAAACCTATTTCATCAGAGTCTAACAATCTAATTCTGATATTTTCTAGCTGATGAAGCTCAGTGTTCAACCCCTGTCTACTTGCCTCAATTTGTACTAAGCTTCCCATTGACTTACGGCTGAGAGCTCTGCCACAACATTGGCTTTTCCGGGATCGTACAATATTTCGACATCGTAATCTTTCAGTAATTCAAGCCACCTTCGCTGCCTCAAATTCAACTCCTTCATCTTGAAGATGTATTGTAAGCTCTTGTGATCTGTGTAGATGTCAACATGGACGCTGTATAAGTAGTGCCGCCATATCTTCAAAGCATATATTACTGCAGCCAATTCCAAATCATAGGTCGGGTAATTCTTTTCATGCTTCTTCAATTGTCTTGATGCATAAGCAATCACCTTCCCATGTTGATCAATATGCACCCCAAACCTATACATGAGGCATCACAATATACCACATAACCTTCTGTTCCTTCTGGGAGAGTGAGCACTGGCGCAGATATCAATCGATTCTTTAACTCTTGAAAACTTTGTTCACAAGCGTCAGACCACTGAAACTTAGTAGCTTTCTGTGTGAACCTATTCAATGGTGATGATATAGAGGAAAACCCTTCTACAAATCGCCTATAATATCCTGCTAGCCCAAGGAAGCTGTGAACTTCGGATGGTGTTGTAGGTCTCGTCCAATTCTTTACTGCATCGATCTTTTGAGTGTCGACACTAATACCCTCGTCATATATCACATGGCCAAGGAATGCTACTGAGTTCAGCCAAAATTCACATTTGGAGAGCTTAGCATATAATTTACGATCCTGAAGAATCTGTAATACTATCCGCAAGTGGCCCGCATATTACGCCTTCGAACGAGAATACAGCAAAATGTCATCAATGAATACGATCACAAACACATCAAGATAGGGCTTGAATACAGTATTCATGAGATCCATAAAAGCTGCTGGGGCATTTGTTAGCCCAAATGACATCATCAAGAACTCAAAGTGCCCATATCTTGTTTAGAAGGTCGTCTATGGAATATCCTTCTCCTTAACCCTCACCTGATGATACCCTGAACATAAGTCAATCTTGGAAAAATACTTGGCACCTTGGAGTTGGTCAAACAGGTCGTCGTCAATCCTTGGAAGTGGATACATGTTCTTTATAGTAAACTTATTCAACCGTCGATAGTCGATACACATCCTTAACGACCCATATTTCTTCCGCACGAATAGGACTGGCGCACCCCAAGGTGAAGTTCTAGTCCTAATGAAGCCCTTATCCAGCAAGTCCTTCAATTGCGCCTTCAATTCGCGCAACTCTACCGGGGCCATCCTATATGGAGGAATAGATATAGGTTGAGTGTCAGGCAATACATCAATGCTAAACTCAATCTCCCTTTCAGGTGGAAGGCCTGGAAGTTCATCTGGTAAAACATCTGGAAATTCATTGACCACGGGGATTGATTGTAGAGTAGGCGGCTTCCTCTCCGCATCCCTAACGCGAACGAGATGATAAATGTACCCTTTTTAGATCATCTTCCTTGCCTTAAGATAGGAAATAAACCTACATTTCGGCGTAGCAATGTTCCCTTTCCATTAAATGACGGGTTCGTTAGGAAATTGAAACCTAACCATCTTCGTATGACAATCAACATTTGCATAGCATGAGGCCAACCAGTCCATTCCCATTATCACGTCGAAATCAACCATTTCTAATTCAAATAAATTTTCCAAGGTTTGACGACTACAAATCATCACTGTGCAACCTTTATATATCCTTCTAACAATCACAGAATCTCTTATCAGAGTAGATACAACAAGTGGTTTACTTATCAATTCAGGTTCAACGCAAAACTTATTAGCCACAAAAGATGTAACATATGATAATGTAGATCCCGGATCACTCAATGCATATACATCGTAAGAAAACACAGAAAATATACTTGTAACAACATCTTGAGATGACTCGAGATCCTTTCGACCTACTAGAGCGTAGGTTCGATTTTGAGCACCACTCGAACTCGGCACTGCACCTCTACCTCAACCACGACCTGTCGACTGTTGAAAACCCTGTGCTGGAGGTCAAACTGATGAGGAAGAACCAGACACATATCCAGTTAGATGAGCCATACCACCACCTTCTCTATTAGGACAATCCCGCTTCATATGGACAGGTTGTCCGCAAGAGTAGCACGCATCAAAACCTCGACGGCACAGTCCAAAGTGGGCCTTGCCACACTGATCACAACAGGATGTTGGGAGTCTCGTTTGACTAGTATCCCTATGATATTGAGAGCCTGATGCCCGCGAACTTTGAATTGGACAAGAATAGGTAAATCGATCATATTGAGGACTCTGAAACTATGGAGGAGCACTAGCTATAGGTGGTGCCGAAGTCCTCAAAAACTAGGGCTAACACTACCTCTGAAGTCGTATGAATATCCTACAAACCTCGCCCTCTTATGCTGGCCCCTATCCTGCTCCCTATCTTCCCTTTGCTGGCGCTTCTGATCCTCTAGGGTCTGAGCATAAGCCTGGATACGGGAAATATCCATGCCCTCTACCAAGGAGGCTGTCATGCACTCATTTATCAGATGTGGTCCCAACCCGTTAACGAACATATGCACCCTATCACTCATCTCAGCCACCATATGAGGAGCATACCTTGCTAAAGAATCAAACTGCATGCCATACTCTCGCACACTCATATTACCTTGTCTAAGGTTCAAGAACTTATCAGCTCTAGCTCGTCGTATCACAACGGGAAAATAGTGACGAAGAAAGGCCTTAGAAAATTCCTTCCACACAGCTGGAGGGGAATTCAGACCCCTGGATCTCTCCCAACTATCATATCATAAAACCGCTAAATCCCGTAACCGATATGAAGCCAACTCTACTGCCTATGTATCCGTAGCATGCATAACCCATAGTGTACGATGAACCTGGTCAATAAACGTTTGTGGGTCCTCCTTGGGGTCTGATCTGCTAAACACTGGAGGGTCTAGGTTAATAAAATCACGAACTCTCGTACTATCCGATTTATCAAAAGCACCGGTATTCTACCTCTGAGCCTGAGCAGCTACCAAGCTAGTCAACAGCTGCACCACACTCCGCATATCCTGCTCTTTAGGGCTAGACGGAGGAACTGGTGGTGCTGGGTTCCTCCTAATATCCTCTGGATGAGAAGGAGTAGATGAGCTATGAGACGACATCTCACTCTAAGCCTCACTTTGGCCTACTCTGGCTTGAGGCACCTCACTGGTACCCTCTCTCGCAGCTATATCAAGTCTTCTACTAAACGATTGCTTCCTAGTCGAAGGCATCTCTGAAAGAAAACAAGGTTAAAATTAGATACAACACTAAGGACTCAACTCTATGCACGATCTATATTTAGGAAGAAGGTAACAACCCTAGATGTCACGTAGTCTCCTGATTATAAATGTGGTGCGCTTCACATTAATAATCAAGACTATACTAGACACAGCTCATAGACAACCCCTAGGACATACTTGCTCTGATACCAAGTTTGTCACGACCCAAACTGGAGGATCATGACTAGTACCCGGACTATACTTGCCGAGCACCAACGTACATTTTATCTAATCTTCTTATTATCTTTAAGGACCGACGAGATCAATATAAGTGGTAGATATGGATTATGAACACCAAATAATGATAGATAATGGAATGAACATGGATAACATAGCATAACAAGACTATCAAGAAACTCCATATAAGTTAGGAGCTACCACGCTTCCATAAAGACTATACAACAAAAATCATCGGACAAGGCATACCAAACAATACATAAGCCGAAACCTGTCTATGAGCCTCTAAAGGAGCATAAGTAATGCAACATAGTCCGAACAGGGCCCTGACATACACATAATATTTTTAACCAAAAATGCATACCAAGACCACGGCAAGTCCGGAGAAGGGATCTCGCCTATAACCGCTGAACTGGAAAGACAATTGTGGTGGGGGAACTGCGTCTATCTGTCTATCAGGACCTGCATCCTGCAGCGTCCACAAATAAAAAAGACGTCAGTACGAATAATGTACTGAGTATGTAAGGCAGGTCAATATAAATATGAACAATAATGTAAAGAGAGGTAGAGAAGATGCAACCTGTAACATCTGAGTGCTTCTAAGACACAGTATCATGAAATGCATGATACATGTATACATATAATTTTTTTAAACATCGGCCTCTGTGGGCATCATCATTATTGTATCAACATCCGCCTCTGTGGGCATCATCATCATCATATCATACCCGGCCTCAAAGACGACTCTGTAAACCCAACTAATCAGTGGTTTCACAATACATGCCATACCCGACCGACTATAGTGCGGCTCGGTAGAGTAAAATAGATACATATATATAATACATGTAGGACTTATTGGAATCACGTTCTGAACATTTCAGAGTGACGTAAGGTCGATATTCTCCATATACATTATTAGGATTAACTCTTCATCAAGAATATTATAAGAATCAGGAAGTACCAACAACATTGATAACATAAGAATAAGAGGAGCAACCTCAACATCAGTTATTCCATAAGAAGGGAAACAATGCAAGTACTGCTAGCTTCTAAGAGTAGAGTATCTTTGGAAAATCGTACATTGCATTATGTACAATCGGAGTCGTTCAAAAGAAGGAAAGGGATAACCTCACATACCTTGTATATACTACCCCAATCTCAAGCTATTCAATTATCATGACTCCTTAGTCTACAATAAGAGAAACGACACTATCGTTATCATTTAAGCGTCATAACTATTGTGTATCAACCACAACCTATTTTATGATGAAACGGACAGCACCTCCCTTATATATATGACTTCACACAAGTCAAAATAATCACCAAACAGCCAAAAATACATCAGTAATAATCAAATTGAGCCTCCCAAAATAGTCCATACACAACCTAGTAACTTCATACATAAGACGACCACCGTAGTCGTGTCAAACAACCCGGAAATGTTACGACGAATGACCAGACCACAACCCTAAATATATATGGTGTTTCTCCACATCATTCCTCCTCCAAAACTCCACAATATAGTAGTAAAACACGAAGCCCAACAGCAACACCAAACAGTATGCAAAATAGTCCGCTACAAGTGAATAACTGGAACTCACGACTTCCGATCACCGTCCCGTGAATTCTTACAAGTATAAAACGAATTACCATGAAATTTACAGAACAAAAAAATGGATGAAAGATAGCATTAAACTTACCTTACTTGCTGGATAACTCAACCCTTATCTTGGTTCTTCAAACTCTAGGGTTTACCCCCAATTTGAACTTGAAAGAGAGGGAAAATCAATTAGGGTTTGTGGATAACTTTTGGGAGGAAGTTTGTAGGGTTTTAGGTCTGGTTATTTGTGAAATATAATGAGGGATATATTGAAGGAGATAAGCCTTTTAATGGGCTCTTTGGATGACCCGAAATTGGCTCTTTTTGGGCTATCATTTAACCAAGTAGGTGACCCACCTACTTGTCACCTAGAAGCTTGTGCAGTCTCGCGGAAATCTCTATATCTCTCTACTCCAATGTCGTATTTATAAGAGGTTTAATGCTGGAAACTAGACTCATAGATCTTCAATTTGGTGGGTAGATCATCCTGTAATTCCAAGTAGGTTGGTAGAAAAGCTTAATAACATTTTACCTAAAGTTTAAGTAAAACTATGAACCTAAGTTGCGAGAACTCTTGTCGACTTTTGTTTCATAACTCGTTTGACTTCAAGACTATGATACATATATTATATGATTCAAATACCTTAATACACGACTTCTTGAGAATATCAAGCACCCCTAGGTTTACCCAAAAATACGAGTTACAACATCCTTGATTCGTTTAACTTCTAATACGTGTTAATCACTCTTATACACTATTGTATCATTTAAGATCAATAGTATTAACTTATTATCATCTCAAAGATAATTTATTCTCAGGTTTACGTCGATTAATTTATGTCATGAGCCAACGTACCTGAATATGGGTTATAACATTGAAAGAGAAATTTAGGGATTTTGACTATGATTTTTGAGAGTGAAAAATGGAGACTTGAACCTCGAGTCGGAGTTAGATTTGGTGGAAACTTTTATATGTGACTCGTATTGGAATGGGTAACGTGGATTTGTGAGTATGGTTGGTTTCCAAGATGCGAGACCGAATTGACGTTTTGGTTGACCTTGTGTAAATGTATAAAGATCGAAGCTTTATTATTTGGGGTTGTCTCTTTTGGATTTATTTGATGCTATTGAGTTGTTTTCGACAAGATTCTAGTATTTTGGAGGTCAATCCATATGGGAAGGCATTTATGGAATATTGATTTACGCGCTTTGAGGTAAGAACATGTCTAAACTTGGTTTGTGGGTAATTTCCCACTAACTATGGTATTTGATACATGTTGGGGATGACACACGTGCTAGGTGACGAATGTACATGCGTAAATCAGGGTTATTCAAGATCCAGGTAGATCTTAGGTTGTTATGTGTCTTGTTTGGTATAATTCCCCATTACCGTGTTTTCTCCACTTGCATTACTAAATTAGCTATTATTAATGTTAGAAATTATGTCTAGGTTATGTGCTTATCAGTTTGAGACATGGTAGAACTATTCTTGTTATATTGAGTTGGTTGCCTCAATTATAGTCATATTATCAGTCATGATATTACATATGTGTATTACATCTCTGTCTTTGTGCATTCTTTATATGTTATCTCACATGTTGTTGGTTTCCTTATATATGTGTCACAGGTTGAGGGGAGTATTGTGAGATGTGAGAATTTGAGACTTGAGTAGTTGATCACTGCTCTTGGGCTATAGAGCGGATATGATATTGATACTGAGGTGATACATGCGCCAAGCCCCACATTGGGCTGAGTGATATTGATTATGAGGTGACGCATACGCTAGGTCCTAAATTGGGGCTAAGTTATATTGTCTGTTAACTTAGAGTTGATTAGCGTTTGGGCTAGGACCCGCACCTCCAGAGTCAGGTATTAATATGCGTGTAGAGGCACACCGATTATATATGTGCTTGGTAAGGGTATTATGTCAGGAACTCGTACAATGTTGAGTGTGGTTGTGTGTGATGATTCAAGGGCATTTGTGCCATGCACTATACATGTACTGAGATTTGGTATACTGGATGATTTAACTGAGATATTGTTGATTCTGGCGCGTATACTTTTCATCCAGGTATAGGGTTGTGTTTCTTCCCTCATGCTAATTGTTACTCGATTTCTTCATTTGATGTATAGAACTTGAAGCCATAGTTTAATTGATAAAACCATAATTAGGTGATTTTTGGGGAAGAATTTAGGCATGAACTATTATTCTTGAAAATCATGCTTATTTCTCCTCTTAATGTGAAAAGGTTGAATTTGATATTACTTGAGTTGTCTTTCCTTTTGCTGTTATTATATAGTTATTGTAAGTTTATTGGTTATTAGAAATGAATATTTGACCCTGCCAAGCTCTTCACTGATTTATATCCGATGTTAGGCTTGTTACTACAATGGGGCTAGTTGTACTCATAATGCACACTACACTTTATGTGCAGATCCATGTGCTGCTGAGAATGGTGATTGCTAAAGAGTGGAATCGATACCACTTTTGAGATTTCGAGGTAGTTGTTATTCCGTTCGTATGCCTTGAAGTACCTTTTCTCTTAGTCCATGTTATTATTGTTCCATCTTTCGGACAATACTACATTTTGGGTTCAGACTCTGTATTTAAATTTTGTAAAGCTCATGTACTAGATGATACCAGGCCATGGGTTGGTTTTCAGGTTTATTGTTGCTATTGACACCATCTGTTAATGTTATTTCACTGTTGAGACTATCTCATACTGTTATTTAAGTTTTTTTCTGCTTATTAATTGGTTGCTTGCCTAGCAAGCGGTGTTAGGCGTCATCACGACTCTAGTGAGATTTTTGAGTGTTGGCATTATTGACATTCTCCTTCCAAAAATACCATATATGTTACATCTCGTATTTTTCGTACATAAAATTTTTTCTTCAGTTAATTGACGTAGACTCGGGGATGAGATTATCTGGCGGTTAGCATATTTATGCTATTTATAACAAGCAATAAGTATGTGCCACGAAGGAAAAGGTACATGAATTAAAGAAAATGAGTTTCGTCGAAAGTTGTCGATTTGGGATAAAATACGAGCCGAGCATTAATACCGGATATTTACGGACTAGTACCATACAAGGTACCAAATGACTGTGATAGTAAGATATATAACGTATATTTAAAATAAGTAGAATTTTAAGTAATTTGAGATAATTTTTAATTATGTGGGTAATTGGTTAATTACCGGATAACGGGACATTACCTAATTACCTAATAAGTGGATAAAGATTAAATATCCCACATCCATCCCCACATGGCAGATAACCATGTTATAAAGAAATGACTAATAGTCATTCCTTGCTAAGTTGTCACAAAATTACAATGTCTTTCATTTCCAAGAAATTTGCCTAATCAAAGTCTTTCAACTAAAACAAAACGTTAGCAATCCTTAATTCCTTCAACCTACCATTCTCCAAAATCATTCCAAAGATCAGATTCTATAACGTTAGAAATCCTTAGTTCCTTCAACCTACCATTCTCCAAAATCACTCCAAAGATCAGATTTTATACATTAAGTAGCGTGAATATCTTGAAGCAGCGTAAATCTTCAACAGTCCAACGAAGATATTTAAAATTGTAGCAACGTAAAATTTTTTGATCCTAACGAAGTACGGTGCAACTTTTTTCTAGAATATCATACGGATTTTTTCCTATTCCAGGTATGTTAAGGCTAAGACCTTCTTTTATTTGGAGTGATCTCGTAATTACACGAGTTTGATAACGAAGCATAAAGAAAAATTCATATCCCGAAATTTACGTATATTTTTTAGTTTTGTAAGTTACAATATTATCCTTATCAGGACTTCATATTCAATTGAGTATTTCCTTTTTATAGTCAAGAGAACAGAGAGTCTATATATACAATATTATAGTATTTTCATTACCATCGAGCTATAATCGATGGGGAGGCCCCTATTGGGAAACCTTTGATCAGATGGTAAGTTATATACCGAGCCTACTGTGGCCGAGCTCCTATAAGCAAGACCAGTTGGCCAAGATACAGAGCCTAGTATGAACGAGCGCCAACGAGCGAGCCTACTATGACAGAGCAATATATTTACCTTGAAAATGGTAATTACAATTATATTTGTCTTTGTGGTTGTAAAAATACGTTATCTATTTTAATACTAGTTTTTAAGGAAGTAAATTCTAAGTGAGAAGTGAGAAAGCGAGATAAGATCGAAGGATAACGAGATTTGTGCAAACTGAGCAGTGGAGAGATGGGGTCTCGAGCTTGGTCGGAATGGGCCTCGAGGTCGAGCTCAGAAGCTTGACAAGGGGCTGTCGAGAATGATATAACAGTATTGAGGGCCTCGAAGATGGACTCGTTATGATTAATAGCGAGTAATAAATGAAGAACAATTAATGAACCCAATAAATGAAAGGCAATAAATCAATGAAACAATTGTAGAGAATGTTTGAGTTAGAGAGCAGAGAATGTTCTTGTTCTTGTAAAGACTCCTAAAATTTTCTTGTTTATAATAATGCCTGAATGAGTCCCCAAGTTGTTTTTATTCTGAAAATTTTTAAAGCGGACCTAAATTGAGTAAAAAGTACCCCGGGACTTAAAGAATAAAATTTTCCAGAAAGTAGGCGTTATGCGACGCACTATGCGATTGCATAACATGTATGCGGACCGCATAATGGTCAAATACCTGAGCGGATCACTTCCCAATTTGAGGACAACTATGTTGTCCAATATGCGATCGCATTTCGGCTCTGCGGACCGCATAGCTCTCGCATTGTATCCCTTTGATTTTTGGGAGGGAGGTTATGCGCCTCACTATGCGATCGCATAACGTATATGCGGACCGCATAATTGTCACATACCTGGGCAAATTTTTTTTGTTTTTGGCCCATCTTGAGGGCCATTCTGCGGACTGCATGTCAGGAATGCTATCCCATTCTTGTGTCGGGCCCTATTTTTTCTAATTTTTAAAACCCGATCCCAGTTCATTAAAACACCCATCCCCTTCATTTTAACTATTTTTGAACAAAATTAGAGAGAGGAGAGAGAGGGTTCTTGAGAGAGAAAGCTTCATCTTTATCAATTGGATTTTCAAAGTCACTCAGGCCTGGAAATTTCGAGTAATCATCTTCTTCTTCATTCTAACAGGTAAGAATCCCCAACCCTTTTTTTCATTAGTTTTATGGGTTTAAACAAAAAGGGAACTCTCATGAATTGATTCTTGAAAATATAAGTTGATACCTTGCATGCATGATCAATAATGTCCATAATCTAGTAGGGGGAAGTGGGTTGGGGTAAAATTCACAAAGAAGGGGTTGGCAATCTAATGGGTCACATAGCATTCGATAAAGAGTTCAAATTGTACGCATGATTTCCAATTCTGAGTTGAATATGTTTAATTGTGAACAAGATTGACGGTACTGGTCAGTCCAGTGAATTGTGAGTAAAAGTTAAAAAGGAATTTCGACCCCATGTATGTATGAATAACTTTAACATTTGTAAATCCTCTTGTTGGGTCTGAGCATACGGTGTGTGCCCCTTGTTTGAAAATATGTGAATTGATTGTTCAACTGTGTTAAGACATAAGATTCTATTCTCTGATTGTCCTAGTTGACTGTCATTCTATTCTATTCTCTGATTGTCCTAGTTGACACTTGTCCTAGGTTGTGAAAAGTGTTTTTATGTGCCTATCTTGTTATGTGCAAAGCTCGTAAATGCTCGAGGGTATCGATATGAGAGTATGTGTTAATGAATGAAAGATTGTTGATGTGCTCAAGTGTGGGAATGTATATAATGGCTAAAAGTCGTGCGTGGAAAGTAATGAAAGAGGGTCTTGTGAAATGATGTAAATGAGTTGAACGATTATGGCAACACTGTGTACATGAATTACTGATTGGTGAGAATTATGGTGCCTTGGGCCCAAATAAATAAATTTTTGATATGCACTTATGTCCCTTGAAATGATGATTCTTGTGATGTAATTGTTAGTGGTTGTTGTTGTGAATTTAAATTGTCAAGCGGGGTCAGATTGTGCGGCTAAACACAAAGTAATAAGGTTTATGGGTTGTGGTGATAAGGATGGCCGAGGTAATACGGATCGAACATGATCATTATCACTACTGAAAGGAAAATCTATGAAACTCTTGAATATGATGATATTGAAAGGGGAAAAAGGAGAAATTGTGAAACTTGTTGAATTTGCTTGTTTCTGTCCACGTGCATTGATTGATTGGTTCTATTACTGTTTCTTACGTGTGTATTGTTTGATTGTACTTGAGATAAAAAATTTTCATACATACTAGTACTATTCCACAGTACTAACGTCCCTTTTGTCGGGGGCGCTACGTTTTCTTATAGGAATGTAGGTGGTTCTACAGCAGGTAATTCAGCCCACCGTCAGTAGGGCCTCCTCTCCTTTCCACCAGCTGTTCTGGTGAGCCCCACTTCCTCCCGGGGACACGTATGGCTCATGTCGCCTTATTTTGAGTTTATGATGTAGTGTAAGGTATAGCCGGGGCCTTTTTGCCGGCAAGTAGTATATAAATCTTTTGTATTCATAGAGGCTCCGTAGACACAATGTGGGTAATTTATATATATATTTTGGGTAGTAATTGTACGGTTCGGAATCGTGGTCCACGTTGTTAATGTTGTATGTAAATTGTAAGCATTTGGATCATATGTTGCTTTTGATGGAAAGTTAGAAATGAAATCAAATCGTAAGTTTATGCTTTAGTCTGAATGGCTATTTCACATGGATAATGTATATTGAAATCACGGGGTAACGCGTGGGATAGGTTAGGCAAATCAGGTTCGCTTGACCGGGTTCATTCGGTTAGGCGTCGGTCTCGTCCCACCATTTTGGGGCGTGACAAACTTGGTATCAGAGCGTAAGATTTCAAAAGTGTCCTAAGATGTCTCGGAGCCGTGTGTAGTAGAGCCCTTCTTATAGGTGTGTTGTCGACCACATCTATAATTAGGGGGCTACATGGATATTTAGGAAACACCCTTTTCATTGTTATTCTATATCGTGCGGTGAAGTGGAAAGCGAAAATATTCTTGTCTAACGCGTGCTTTGTTCCAAAAAGTTTTTAGTAATGACACCAAAGAAGAGAGCTCGACTCGGCCTAGAGGACAATGCCACCCCAAGTGTGGCCGTTAATTCTGTACGCGATGGTACGGTTGAGAGCGAATCCTCGACCTTGAATCCACCTGGCCTTTCTGTTCCAGACCAGAGTGTTCCTAATCCTGATCCTTCTTCTGTTCCAGCATCAGGTCCCGGTACTTCCGATAGGGACCTCAGGGGAGCTATTCATATGTTGACTCAGTTAGGGGCCGCTCAGGCCCAAAGATCTCATGCTTCCCCTGCGCCCTCTAGCGGACAGGGAGATTCCACCGGTTCCAGAGTCAATCAGTTTCTGCGGTTGGCCCCTCCAGAGTTCTCAGGTATTGATCCAGAGGCCGATCCGCAAGCTTTTCTTCGGGTTATGAAGGCTACAGAGACATAGGGGGTTGAGTTAGCATCTTACAAGCTGAGCGGAGCAGCATATTCATGGTTCGAGATGTGGGAGAATACTCGTGGGGAGAGAAGTCCTCCGGTGAGATGGGATGAGTTCGTTGATTCTTTCATGGATCACTTCTTGCCTGCCGAGACTATGGCAGCCCGTGCTACGGGGTTTATGGTTCTCAAGCAGGGTAATATGAGCGTGTGGGAGTACCACATGGAGTTCATGAGGTTTTCCAAGTAAGCTCCTTAATTAGTATCAACTATGGATGCCAGAGTTCGACGGTTTGTTCAGGGCCTCAGTCTCTTGGTTGTGAATGAAGCTACTACAGCTGCCTTGCACTCAGACATGAATTATGGTAAGATAGTGGGATTCGCCCAAGCCACAGAGGCTAGAAAATTGAAGATAAGGTAGGAAAGGGAGAGTATTAGCAGGGCCCGGTCAGCGGGCCACTCAGGGAGTTCCGTTGGAGGAAGGAGACCAGTTCAGGGAAGAGGACTATAAGGGCCATCCCAATCTTATGCTCAGTCCTCATCCAGTGCACCACCATCAGTGTATCGTTATCAGCAGAGCAGTCGCTGGGAATCAGGATCGTAATAGTAGGAGGCCCCATCAGTCCGGTCGTCCCGGAGGGAGGTTCTAGCAGCAGAGGAGGGCTCCGTGCCCTATGTCTGGGAGGTTCCATACCGAGCATTGTTACCTGGATATCCCAGTATGCTACGGGTGTGGGGCGAGAGGTCATCTTCAGCGGGGTTGTCGTGCGCCCAGTCAGGGCATGGATAGTTGTTTTGCTCAGCCGTCCGGTTCTTTAGTCACCGCATCTTCAGTGCGTCCTCCAGCTCCAGTAGGGTGTGGTGCATTTTGGGGTGGAGCTCGTGGTAGAGGTGGACCCAGTCGGTTCTACGCTTTGAGTGGTCGCCAGAGTGCAGAGGCTTCTCAAGATGTTGTTACAGGTATTCTGTCTGTTCAAGCCCGTGATTTTTATGCTCTTATTGATCGGGGGTCCTTCTTGTCTTATGTTACCCCATTTATTGCTTCATGTTTTGGGATAGAACCCGAGCAGATTCATGAGTCGTTCTCTGTGTCGACTCCTGTTGGTGATTCTATCGCATCCGCACGAGTCTATAGGAATTGTGTTGTCATGGTGTGTGGTCGAGATACCACGGCCGATCTTATCGAACTTGGGATGGTAGATTTTGATGCTATCATGGGAGTGGATTGTCTTTACTCGTGCTTTGCTAAACTCGACTGCCGAACAAGAATTATGAGACTAGAGTTTCCTAATGAGTCTGTTATTGAGTGGAAAGGGAATGGTGTGGTGCAAACTGGTAGGTTTATTTCCTACCTTAAGGCCTCGAAGATAATTAAAAAGGGGTGTGTTTATCATTTTGTCTGGGTTGCGGATACTACTTCAGAAGTGTCTGCCCCCGAGTCCGTCCAAGTCGTGAATGAGTTTCTTAAAGTATTTTCGGACGAGCTTCTAGGGATTCCGCTAGATAGAGAGATTGATTTCAGGATTGATGTATTGCTAGATACGCAGCCAATATCTATTCCACCATACAGAATGGCGCCGGCAGAGTTTAGGAAGTTAAAGGACTAGTTGAAAGACTTATTAGAGAAGGGGTTCATTCGGCCGAGTGTGTCGCCGTAGGGCGCTCCGGTTCATTTCGTCAGGAAGAAGAGTGGGTTGCTTCGGATGTGTATTGATTATCAGCAGCTCAACAAAGTCGCTATCAAAAACAAGTATCCATTGCCTCTGATAAATGATTTGTTCGACTAATTGCAGGGTGTGAGGTTTTTCTCCGAAATTGATTTACGATCGGGGTATCACCAGTTGAAGAACTCGTTATGGCCATTGTGAATTTTTGGTAATATCATTTGGACTGACCAATGCTCCAGCGGCTTTCATGGATCTTATGAATTGTGTTTTCAAATCGTTTCTTGACTCCTTCGTGATTGTTTTTATTGATGACTCCTTGTCTACTGGCGGAGTCGGGAGGATCATGCTAATCACCTCAGGGCAGTTCTGTAGACTTTTCACCACCACCAATGGTATGCCAAGTTTTCAAAATGGGAATTTTTGTTGGAGTCAGTCAGATGTTTGGGTCATGTTGTTTCCAGAGAAGGGATTAAGGTTGATCCCCAGAAGATCACAGCGGTGAAGGATTGTCCTAGACCAACGACCCCGACGGAGATTCGTAGTTTCTTGGGTCTAGCTGGGTATTATCGGAGGTTTGTAGAGGGATTCTCTACCCTCGCCTCCCCGTTGACTAAATTGACGTAGAAAGCAGTTAAGTTCTAATGGTCCGACGCTTGTGAGAAGAGCATTCAGGAGTTGAAATCAAGTTTGACTTCGGCACTGGTGTTAACATTGCCAGAAGGCACGGTCAGATTTTTGGTTTATGGCGATGCTTCAAGGGTTGGTTTGGGATGTGTGTTGACGCAACACGGGAAGGTTATGGCCTATGCTTCCAGGCAACTCAAGAATCACGAGAAGAATTATCCGATGCATGATTTAGAACTCGCAGTAGTTGTGTTTGCATTAAAAATCTGGCGGCATTATTTGTATAGGGTCCATATGGACGTGTTCTCAGACCACAAGAGTCTCCAATATTTGTTCAAGCAGAAGGAGTTGAATTTAAGGCAGCGACAATGGTTAGAATTGCGTAAGGATTATGATATGATATTTTGTACCATCCAAGGAAGGCGAATGTGGTGGTCGACGCTCTCAATCGGAAGTCTATGGGTAGTTTAGCTCATTTGAAAGTGAATCAGAGGCCTATAGCCCAGGAGATTTATCAATTAGCAAGTCTGGGGGTCTTTCTCTCGACCTCAGAAGAGGGAAATGTTATGGTGCATAATGGGGCAGAATCATCACTTGTAGAGGAAGTCAAGGAGAACAGTTTATTGATCCAGCATAGGCACAATTGAAGGAGGCAATTCTAAATGGCAAGATTTCAGCATTTTCTCTCAGTAGTGATGATGGTGTTTTACGGTACCAGGGAAGGCTATGTGTTCCTGATGTGGATAATCTTCGGGAGAGGGTGATGGAGAAATCTCACAATTCCAGGTATTTCGTGCACCCAGGTTCTATGAAAATGTATCAAGATCTTCGGGAAGCTTATTGGTGGAGCGGTATGAAGATAGGTGTGGCTGACTTTGTATCTAAATGTCCGAATTGTCAATAGGTAAAGGCCGAGCATCAGAGGCCCGGTGGCTTAACTCAGCTTATAGAAATTCCAATGTGGAAATGGAAATGATCAACATGGATTTAGTGGTAGGGTTACCTCGCACTCAGTGCAAGTTCGACTCGATTTGGGTGATAGTGGATCGACTCATGAAAGTTGCTCACTTCTTGCCAGTCAAGTCCACCGATACTGCAGAAAAGTACACTCAGTTGTATATCAAGGAAATAGTCAGGCTTCATGGTACTCCAGTTTCTATTATCTCAGATCGAGGCGCCCAGTTCACGGCTAATATTTGGAGGAAATTTTAGCAAGGTTTGGGTACTCAGGTAAATATCAGCACAACTTTCCATCCGCATACTGATGGTCAGGCAGAGCGGACTATTCAGACACATGAAGATATGTTACGGGCTTGTGTGTTGGACTTCAAGGGTAGTTGGGATGATCATTAACCACTTATCGAATTTGCTACAATAACAACTTTCACACTAGTATTCAGATGGCCCCATTTGAGGTATTGTACAGAAGAAGGTGTAGATCTCCGATTGGGTGGTTCGAGGTTAGTGAGGCATAATTATTAGGGCTAGATCTTGTGCACTAGGCATTGCAAAAAGTCAGAGTCATTCGAGAGAGGATGGAAACCGCTCAGAGCCGTCAAATATCCCACACGGACGTTTGTCGAAGAGAATTGGAATTCCAAGTAGATTATTGGGTATTCTTGAAGGTATCTCCGATGAAGGGAGTGATGAGGTTTGGGAAGAAAGGGAATTGAGCCCAAGGTATGTCGGGCCATATCAGATTGCTCAAAGGATAGGAAATGTGTCTTATAGGTTGGAATTACCCCCTGAATTTTCATTAGTGCACCGGGTGTTCCACGTGTCTATGTTGAAGAAAAGTGGTTGGAGACCCATCAGTCATCGTGCCAGTTGAGACTATTGAGGTTAATGAAGAATTATCGTATGAAGAGGTTTCGGTTGCTATTCTTGATAGACAAGTCCGTAGATTGAGGAACAAATAAATTGCTTCGGTTAAAGTATTGTGGCAAAGTCAGCACGTTGAGGAAGCCATGTGGAAAGCGGAAAATGACATAAAAGAAAAATATCCCCATTTGTTTGAATAATTCTACTAGTATTCGTCAAAACTGTCATCTCTACGCAAATTATATTTTATGTTCAGTTTTGTGCAAAAGCACCCCATCTTTCCCTAATTGCCTTATTGTTGTAATTTCCGAATGTGTGCTAAAACTGAACCCGTTGTTACTATTTGGGTAGTGTGCAACCCTTGAGGTAAATGAAAGTTTTGTGGAACTTATGTGTTAGGCAAGTGATTAATAGTAGTGTAGGTTCGTAATGATTAATTGAAATGAATATGGTGTGCTGAGGTGATTGGGTTGTATAGGACCCATTAAAATGACCAAGTTCTGTGCAAGAATGTGAATCATGTGTATATTTGTGGCATAGGAAGAAACAACTATGTGTAGTTGACACAATGATTGAATATTTGCAATTATTGAGGTAACAACATTGTGTGTGAGTTATTGGGTGATTAAAACTGTGTGATGGTGCTTGGAAATGTGTTTCGGGGGCTCTCTGACAAGTAGATAGGTCTAATTACAAAGGGAACTCTGGTGAAATTTTTGTGAAATATTGGAGTTAGTGAAAATCTGGAAGTTGCATATCATGCTTTCAAAACAAATTGATTTCCAAAATCCTCATTCGAGGACGAATGATTTTTAAGGGGGGGAGGATGTAAAGACCCGTAAAAAATTTTTGTTTATAATAATGCCCAAATGAGTCCCCGAGTTGTTTTTATTGTGGAAATTTTTAAAAATGGACCTAAATTGAGTAAAAAGTACCGCGTGACTTAAATAATAAAATTTTCCAAAAAGTAGGCGTTATGCGACGCACTATGAGATCGCATAACATGTATGCGGACCGCATAATGGTCGCATACCTGGGCAGATCACTGCCCCATATGAGGAAACTATGCGGTCCAATATGCAATCGCATTTCGGTTCTGCGGACCGCATAGCTATTGCATTGTTGCCCTTTGATTTTTGGGAGGGAGGTTATGCGATCGCATAACGTGTATGCGGACCGCATAATGGTCGCATACCTAGGAAGATTGTTTTCGATTTTGGCCCATCTTGATGGCCATTATGTGGTCAATTACGCGGACTGCATGTCAGGAATGTGATTGCATTCCTGACCGTATTGTTGTGTCAGGCCCTATTTTTTCTAATTTTTAAAACCCGACCCCAGTTCATTTAAACACCCCTCTCATTCATTTTAACTATTTTCTGAACACAATTAGAGAGAGGGGAGAGAGGGTTCTTGAGAGAGAAAGCTTCATCTTTATCAATTGGATTTTCAAAGTCACCCAAGCCTGGAAATAGCGAGTAATCATCTTCTTCTTCATTCTAACAGGTAAGAATCCCCAATCCTTTTTTCATTAGTTTTGTGGGGTTAAACAAAAAGAGGACTCTCATGAATTGATTCTTGAAAATATAAGTTGATACCTTGCATGCACGATCATTAATGTCCATAATCTAGTAAGAGAAAGTGGGTTGGGGTAAAATTCACAAAGAAGGGGTTGGCAATCTAAGGGGTCACATAGCATTCGATAAAATGCTTAAAAGGGTTCAAATTGTATGCATGATTTCCAATTCAGAGTTGAATATGTTTAATTGTGAACTAGATTGACGGTACTAGTCGGTCCGGTGAATTGTGAGTAAAAAGTTAAAAAGGAATTTCGACCCAGGTATGTATGGCTAAATTTAACCTTTGTAGAATCCTCTTGTTGGGTCCGAGGATACGGTATGTTCCCCTTGTTTGAAAATATGTGAATTGATTGTTCAACTGTGTTAAGACGTAAGATTCTATTCTCTGATTGTCCTAGTTGACTGTCACACTACCATGTTATATGAGGTTGTGAAAAGTGTTTTGATGTGCCTATATTGTTATGTGCAGATCTCGCAAATGCTCGAGGGTAACGATATGAGAGTATGTGTTAATGAATGAAAGATTGTTTATGTGCTCAAGTGCGGGAATGTATGTAATGGCTAAAAGTCGTGCGTGGAAAGTAATGAAAAAGGGTATTGTGAAATGATGTAAATGAGTTGAACGATTATGGAAACGCCGTGTGCATGAATTACTGCTTGGTGAGAATTATGGTTCCTTGGGCCCAAATAAATAAATTTTTGATATGCACTTGTGTACCTTGAAATGATGATTCTTGTGATGTAATTGTTTGTGGTTGTTGTGAATTTAAATTTTTAGGCAGGGTCAGGTTGCATGGCGCAACACGAAGTAATAAGGTTGATGGGTTTTGGTGATACGGGTGGCCGAGGTAATAAGGATGGAACGTGATCATTATCACTACTGAAATGAAAATATATGAAACTCTTGAATATGATGATGTTGAAAGGGTAAAAAGGAGAGATTGTGAAACTTGTTGATTTTGGTTGTTTCTTTCCACGTGCATTGATTGATTGGTTCTATTACTGTTTTTTACGTGTGTATTGTTTGATTGTACTTGAGATAAAGTTTTTTCATACATACTAGTACTATTCCACAATCTTAACGTCCCTTTTGCCGGGGGCGCTGCATTTTCTTATATGAATGTAGGTGGTTCAACAGCAGGTAATTCAGCCCACCATCAGTAATGCCTCATCTCCATCCGTCAGCTGTTCTGGTGAGCCCCACTTTCACCTGGGGCCACGTGCGGCTCATGTGGCATTATTTTGAGTTTATGATGTAGTGTAAGGTATAGACGGGGCCTTGTTGTCGGCAAGTAGTATACATATCTTTTGTATTCATAGAGGCTCCGTTGACACAATGTGGGTAATGTATATAAATTGTAAGCATTTGGATCATATGTTGGTTTTGATGAAAAGGTAGTATGAAATCAAATCGTAAGTTTATGCTTAAGTCTAAATGGCTATTTCACATGTATAATGTATGTTGAAATCACGGGGTAACATGTGGGATAGGTGAGGCAAATCAGGTTCGCCTGACCGGGTTCATTCGGTTAGGCGCCAGTCTCGTCCCTCAATTTTGGGGCGTGACAGTTCTTGTATTGAATATCATGTCTCTTACAAAATGACAAGCGTCCCCTTTATAACCGGGGGGTGGGGGGAATCTCAACATAGTACACGAGTATTATTACAAATAAAAATAGTTGGTACAACTCTTTTATGTCACGGTACGCACTTGTACTACTCCTGCAGACTTGGTCAGCTTTAACCACGTACCTTTTGGCACTTCCCGTTTTTCCACAATGGTCTTTGATTTTTACCTTGCCTCGAGGTGTATCGACCCCTCGGAATGCTTCTTCAAGCAATACACCTCGGGGGTGAACTTCGGATTTCGTTCCGATACAGCCGAGGTCGAGGCTCGAAATGTTGTACAAGAATTAAAATCAAACTTCCCCGGTTTTACCGTAGACAAGAAACGATTTGAATTTACCAACTTTTCAATGCCTTTATTATTCTATCAGTCATGCCGCGTAAGCGACTGACGTGATTGGATAGATTCTTCGAAAGACAAATTCGCATAGTCTTTGAAAAGATTTGAATTTATTACAGCAGTTGGCTGCCTTTTGCCTTTCCTCAATGTGCCTGGTTGGCCCCTATAAATACTCCTTCTCTTACCCCTCACCTTTCATTATTTCTCCTAACCTTTTCTTAAAAAAAAATCTCTCATTACTTCTTTCTTATATCCCTTTCCTGATCAGCTCCCTCTCGTTTCCTTCAAAATCTTTTAGCAGGAATGACGAAGGACTCCGAAATTATTCCACGAGACGATAAAGCCTTCTCGTCTTCACGTTCCTCTAGGGGTAAGGAAATTGTTCCCCCATATCTCCGTGCATCCCCTTACCTTGCGAAAAGACCTCTAATTTTAAGGTCGACAAACCTTCTTCGAAGCCGAGGTGGGTGAACCCATATCCAGATATGTTAGCCTAATAACAAAAATCGAGAAAGTGAAGGCCGACTGCCGCTATTGAGATGCGGTGTAAGTGGATATTCCTTCTCGGTAGGAGGACATAACAACCCATAAAATTGGCTTCCTCAGTGTATACACCTATCCATTTACCCTAGGCCCGATAGGCCCGTCTTCGCCGTCGATAGAGCCCGTCGTTCTCAATTTTTGCAAGCGATATCAAGTGATGCTCGGCCAGATTCACCCATCGTTCTGGCGTACTATTTAAATGATTAGGCATTTTGCAAACATGGTTGAGGGGATGCCTTTCATCCTTGACTACCTGATTCGAATGTATAGTCCCCGACTTTATCAGGGTGGTCTGATTAAACTTCAATGTCGGACCTCAAAGGTTTTCTTTACTTGCACCGATGAAGGAAAGGATAGAGGGTGGATGAGTCACTTTGTTGGAGTTAGGACCTCGGATATGATTCTATTCGAAAGGATGTCGTTCCCCTAGGAATGTAATATGAATCGTAAGTTAATACTTTAATTTTCCTTCGTTCCATCTCTCCCTTGAACTAATTCCCTTCGATGATGTAGTTGTTACGTGGTATCCTGATGCGGTTAAGGATCTCTCGAGCTGGGTTCGCCAGCTTGATTCTACCTGCATGTATGCTGAGCGTGTATGGCACGACCTGGCCAGGGGCCGATGGGAAGCAAAAAATCATGGTGGGGCCTTTCCTTTCGCAATACCTGAGTTATTTTAAAAGGGACACCCCATGGATATATTCTGACTCATGTTTGGTGTTCATGCAGGCCTAAGGGAGGGCTCTTTGATGAGAGGAGAATCACATGGGGAAGCAGATACCCCAAAACCAAATGAGGTGAAGAAGAGAAAGAGGGAATCATCATCCGAGCCTTTGGAGCCAAAGAGGGTTATAGTGAAAAGGTGTAAGGCCGACTCCGCGTCCTTAGACAAAAAAAAAATATTTCCCGATATTGCTCGAGGGAAGTGGAAGTGTAATTGCTTTTGCCTTTGCTGATCCGATGTCTATTGAGCCGAGGGCTTCTAGAAAATAAGTCGATGATGCCCTCCTACCTGGGGCCGAAGAGGTTTTCGAGGGTAGGTCGAATGATGTCCCTGATCTGATTGTCAGCCAAAATATTCTCGGGTCGAAGGGCGCTCGGTAGATGAGTCACGGGCGAGACGAAGGCCCCGATCGATCTAGTCGGGGTTATTGATGTAGGTCATTCTCCACTGGTTTCAACATTTTCCTCAAGGGAGATACGGGATGCCCAAAATATAAAAAAAATTTATGCGGGGCCGCCCTTGGAAGGGAAGGGCGCAGTTGAGGAGCTCTTCACTATGGCCGAGAAGAATCCCGAACTTAATGCCTTGCTTATTTTCGAGGAAGCTGAAAGGCTTTGCAAATAGGTAATTTCTTCATCGATTGTTTCGATCTTTGATTATCATTTCTTTGACTCTCCTTCTTTCAGACGAAAGTGTTTTACAATCGGACCACAACCAAATTCCAATCTGAGCTGACCCGTTAAGAGGGGGAGTGTAAGAGATTTTCATCGGAGGCGGATGAGGTCACTACTCTTCTTGCCCAAAAGGAGGAGGAAATGCTCGACCTCCGAGCTCGTTTAGAAACGGTATCTCGAAAATGGAGCGATCTTGATGAGCAGCTAGCATAGCCTTCGTATGTTTAATTTTTGTTCTTGAAATCAGCACTTAACCCTTATCGGGATGATCTTTGTAGCTTAAGGAGAAAGATGCCCCGATGTGGGAAGGATTGAGAGACAAGGATGCTGAGATCCTTAGATTTAAGCAGTGTGTGAGCGAGATAACCTTTGAGCGAGACTCCCTCCAAGGGAAGTTAACCTCAATTGAGCATTGCCTTCGGGGTGAAAGGGCTGAAAGTAGCAAATATAATGACCTCTATGTTGAATCGGTCACCGCGCTATCTTTAATTAAAGCTGAAGCTGATGCGCTCATAACCTCGTATAAGGTCGATGTTGCTGCTGCAAACGCCCAGGCTAGGAAAGTAGCTGACGAGGCCGAGCTTTAACTTTCCCGAGCCTTGGATCATGCCTAATTAAAGTCTCGGAGGTAGGCTCTCGAGGATATTCACGCAGGGGGCCTCGATTTGTCTGCTAAGATCGAGAGGGTGAAGACTTTAGAAAAGGAATCGGAGGCACAACTTGCTTTCCAAGACGATTCGAGCAGTGGCTCGGGAGATGATGAAGATGAAGGTGAAGTCCCCGAGGGGGAAGAGGTCTTGAAGACCTGGGGGCCAAGGGCTAAGTCGCTGAAAGTATAACCTCTGAGGGAGCCCTTGAAGGCACACCCTATGTGTGAGGAACTGCTCCGTTGAGCCTAAACCCTAACTGCTCCCTCGCGAACACTGCCATGGCCACTCCGGCCAATGGCGAGCCACCACCAACAACGGGGCAACCTCCACAACCACCCACCACCACTACCCAGCCCCCTACGACAAAAAACAACATCCAAAAACCCATGGATTACGCACAGGCAGTAAAACCTACATCGAAAACCACCATGCATGATCATCCAGTTGCAGTGGAACCAATTCCCTTCAAGCGTGCAACTTATTTACAAGGCGAACCACTGGTAAGATTTACAGAAACTGAAGTTGAACGTATGAATGTGATCGAAGGCTTAAGGTACGCAGTTGTTTGCAAATTTTCATACGGATGGCCGGAGTTGCAAGAATTACGCAAAGTCATTCCTATGCAATGTGGGATTAAGGGTGAATGCAATAATTGATATCTAAGGGATAGACATGTATTGGTAAGGTTGACATTATGGCAAGATTATATTGATTTCACGTCGAAGAGTGTTTATTACATTAAGGACAGACTTGGACAAGAATTCAAGTTGAGAACGCTGTTGTATGATTCAAAGTTTAAATCTGGGGAGGAGACACCAAAGGTAATGGCATGGATATCTTTCCCTAACTTATTGCCGACCTTTTTTGTTAAAGAATGCCTCTTCTCAATTGCCTCAGCAGTAGGTAAGCCAATACATCTTGATATGGCTACTGTTAATAAGATAAGGACAAGTTGTGCGCGCGTAAAGGTACTTGTGGACTTAATGGCTGATCTTCCTAAAAAGGTGAGAATGGATATTGAGAATGAAGTAACTGGAGAGGTGAGAATTGAATGGGTGCATATACGATATGATTTCCTGCCTAAATATTGTAAGGAGTGCAAGTTACAAGGTCACGACATGTTGGAATGCTGGAGAATTCATCCAGAACTCATGGCTAATAATACAGTAGGCAAGCAGGTGTCAAAGGAAGCAGTAGTGGAAGCTAATGGTGCAAAAGACAAAGAAACAGGTCCTTTGATGATTCTATCCAGTGGTAAGGTAGTTGGCAATGTCAATAAACAATGAAAGGAGGTTAGGGATCACAGGAACAAAGGAAAGGAGGCAGCCAAAAAATCTGGACAGGAAATAATACTATCTGAGAACCAAGCAGCATTGAGATCTCAACAAATGCAAGTAGCTAACAAGTTTTCTATCTTAGAAGTAGAGAGCAGTGATGTCAACGAGAATAATCAATTGGCTTTGGTTGATGGTGATGGGAAATGTGAGAGTTCTAATTCAAGGGGGAATACTGTTTTGAACTTTGCAACACCAGCTTTTAATCCTAAGGTTACTGGGAATACAAAGACAAGGGACGGTATTAATGAAAAACAGGTGACTTTTGGACAGAGTTTGAACTCTGTGGCACATATTGATAATTTAAACTCTAAGGGAGTTGGTAATCAAGAGGAAGTGAGAAACATGGAGAAAAGAGGAGAAGATAAAGGAAATAAGGAATCTACCTCTCAATGGGTACAGAGGGCCTTTAATGGAACAGTTGCAATTAATACATCATGCCAGGAGGTTCCAACACAAGACACTCGAGTTGAAGGACAACTGGAAAAAAATCTCGATCATGATCAAGTGGATGATTTAGATTTTGAGAAGTTTAAATGCAATGAGAAAATCAAATGGAAAGGAGGCAAGTTATGGGCAGATCAGACAGAAGAAGAATCAGAGGAGGGAGAAATCCCTGAGGAGATGCAAAGTGAAGAAGATTTAGTTGTGGGTGCAGAAGAGGAAGAAGAACAAAGGAAAATTGAAATAATGAAGGCAAAACAGATCTTAGAGGAATAGAGTTTAGTCCCTACAAGGACAATTAACAAGGCAAAGGGGAACAATGATGAAGCTGAAAAAGCAAAGGCAATACTGGCTAAACAAGTTCACAGTACTGTTGTAGATCCAGGAGGAACAGGACATGGTGTAATAACGCAGAAGATGAGCAAGGTTGATAGAAGAATTCAAATTGAGAAAGTGATCCAATTACATAAAGAAGTGGCACATGAAGAAGGGGTAAAAGAGTTTGATCACATAGTGCATCACATAAATAAAGACATGGATGAGGAATCGACTGTCCAGAATTTTATGAATGTAGCTAGACAAGGTGATNTCATTACATTGCATAAGAAACATCACTTTGAATTCATTGGTATTATGGAACCTATGCAACAAGCGAGTAAAGTGGTAAAATACAGAAGTAGAATTGGACTTGCACAAGCAGTAGTGAATGTATCCAACAAAATATGGGATCTCATTGATGAAGTCTTTGAAGTCCAAATTATTTATAACATGGCTCAGCAGCTAACATTGAGGTTATTTCACACAGAGACTCATGTTGATCTCACTCTAACTTTGATTTATGCCAAATGCAACGCTATTGAAAGGATAGAGCTTTGGGATTCACTGTATGCAATGGCCACAGATATTAATACGCCATGGCTCGTGGGTGGAGATTTCAATGTCATATGGGATGAGGAAGAAAAATTTGGAGGTCTCCCAGTTTCTTTAAATGAAGTGGATGACTTTAGGCACTGTATTAATGCTTGTAATTTGTCAGATTTGGGATTTAAAGGGAGTATATTTACATGGTGGAATGGTAGAGCTGAGGAGGACTGCATTTTTAAAAGATTGGAT
>MDKI01196255.1:0-34839 GCA_005239505.1 Nicotiana paniculata | reverse complement strand
TATTCAACATAGCCCTTTTTTAATTAAGCACTTCTATATTTTCACTAGCACAACTTAATAAAATTCGGAGGTGTGTATCTTTTTGTACATACTTTTACTATTATTATTATTTATTTTTTTTTCTTTCCTACACACACTCCATACATGACGATTCAATGGCTAGTGACTTTTGAATACAATTCTTAGTGCACTAACAGGACTTTCCATGGCTCCACTCCAAAGTTAATCACCAATATCTCACCTTACTTCTTTTAGCGACTAAGTGCCTTAGGAGGAAAAGGTGCAAAAATCTCAATTTAAGAACAAAATAGGGGTACGGCTTGTAATGTGGGTACCAAAGAAAAGGTCTAAAGGCTCAAAGGGGCTAACAATGGAAAATTTATTTCTTATGTGACAAGCACATCCATGATCAAGAAAGAAAACGCCTACGTCATCTCCTAGACTAGCATAACCTACAATTTCGCTTAGATTAACACACGGGGCAAGTTCTAGACTACACAGGATAGCATAGAAAATCACTAAACTTCACTCACACATTGCACATGACTCAATCACAATGGTTTTATTCAACTCTCAAGTCAAGCAAGCACACAAAATTTAGAGAATTAAGCAATATTACACTATGTAGCATAAAAGTCAAACAACTTAGCTGAGACATCACAAAATAGACTATTTATTTTGAATCAGGCATCACATGTCAACCCAAATATAAGGGAAAGCAGACTGTATGTCATAACCTGATATGCCGTCATCAACCATGTCAATGGGTATCTCTAAGTTAATCAGTTTCTTCCTAACTACTCTAAAAAACAAAAATAAACACCCGGTTCAAGTTACACCCTTAGAAAAGAACCGTGGTCCAAAGAAAAACCAAGGGGGAATTACTACACTACCTAAAATAAAAATCTTTTTTTTTGTATTTTCTTTAGACTTGCTTCCCTTAAGAGAACTGTCTAGGGGGTCCATCGTCGGGAAAAGTCCGCATATTTATATATAAAAAAACAAAAACAAAAAAACAACTACAAGACTTAAAGAAAGATCATTTACTATCATGAATACAAAACTACAACACGACACCACATATGGTACAACAATTCCACAATACGTATGTATACACCCCACACTTAATTCATGCACTGTACTTAGTGCATTATATAAATGCAAAAAAAGTAATAGAAGCGAGGTAAAAGAACTCCCTGATCATTCAGCGTCATCATCTGACGCTCTCCATTCCTCCTCATGCTCATCTTATTCATCATCTTCCTTATCTGAGCGCATCGGCTCTGCATCACAATCGTCACGTGTGTTGATATCCTCATAATCTAGGAGCCTGTATCCCTCACATGCTCCAATCATCTGCTGAGCATGAGCATTAAGCGGTTATCTCTCATCCAACTTATCTCTCTCATCAACTGATGTTGGCCTACCTCCTATTCGCAACTGCAAATCCATCATCCCATAAAGATGGGCCATGAAGCCATCATCCCGCACATTGCGCTCTACAGTGGTCAGTGAAGACTCTTCCTTCAGTCTTAAGCCAGTGATTTCAATCTCTCATGCGAGTTGATCAATGGTATGGTCAAAGCTGGGATCAACCGTTACATTCTCATTTAGCAAAAACTGAGTCAGGAAATTTGGGAATGGTATTCGATAAATTCTATTGCTGGACCGCACCAACCCCATTTTATAGCACATCAGATGGCCCACATTCACTCTCTGCCCCGTCATGAGGAAGTCAAGCACACAAATCCTCTCTCGAATGATTAAGGTGTCATGGTTGCATGGTAGTATCCGTGCATTAATCACTTTAAGCCACACCTGGGTTTCAGCCTTCATTTTCTTCTTGGGAAACCTTTTATGTTGATTTGTGGCTCTATCCTGAATCCAAGCGGCCCTGGACTCAACCGCACATAGTGTGTGCCTCACCTCTCTACAGTTGGGATGGTGGATTAATTGCTTTAGAGGCTCCACTGGAACATTTGGTGCACCTAGAAAATCGCATATGGCCTTGACCGAAAAATCCACCAAGTGCCCACGAATTGGCACCAATACCTCCTTGTCCTTAGGGTTGAACCCTGCATAGAATCCCCGGCAATGACGCCAAAAACTTGTCAGTCCAAATCGCACACGCAAGTATACGTGGTCGTAGCAAGTAATATAATATTAAATCGAATGTCGAACCCACAGGGACTTGCGTAAAATACTTATTGAATAAATCTAATTGATATTGAATCGAGCCAAAACAAAATCCAGGAATATAACTAATTTATTCTACAATTATATGAACTAATTATAAAGTAATGAGAGTATTGTTGTGTATTCAATAGAGACAAATATTCCAGGGTTGTGAGCGATTCACCACTCGTATTGCATTCTAATTAACTCTCCCTTTCATATAATTCATTCATGGATGCTAATTAATCAATAATTGCTCTCGTAGTCTTCTCCCGAAGTACTACTCACCTATTCTCAATAGATTAACGCATATATTCCTATGAAATTAATCTATTAGAACGCACTAAGATTACGATGTTAAATTTAGCACGGTGACTAGGTATATTCCTATCCTAACCACAAATCCGCTCCCCTGAAGGGTTAAGATCGCACTCTCTTAAATTCTTCTCTAATCTATATACGGCTTTCCCAAGCATAACATATATAGTATATAGAACCAAACTGCTGGCCAAACAATTAAGCAATTAAACGCAAAATTGAAGAAAAAACCATATATTGAGCGAATTATAATCAAGGTTAAGTTAATATTGATTAACAATATTCATGGCTAAACCACAACCCCAGAACAATGGGTGTTTAGCCACTCATACTAGAATTAAACAATTGCATAAGTCTTGCATAAATGGAAAATACTAGAATAAGATGAAGAAAACTGATAATCCTTTGCTTCCTCAATGATCTTGTGTGTATATTCTCTCCAAAAATGGCATCCTCCCTTAAAAGTTGTGTTTTTGGGTCTATTTATATGTTTCGCAACCTATTTAAGAACTTCCCCAAATTCTCCATGTGATCAGTAGCTTTCTTTGATTTGATAATGACATCATCTACGTACAGCTCAATCTATTTGTGAATCATGTCATGGAATATGGTGGTCATGGCCCTCATGTAGGTGGCCCTTGCATTCTTTAGACCGAATGGCATAATCTTGTAACAATACACCCCCATAGCATAATGAACGCCATCTCCTCAGCATCTTCCTCATCCATCCAAATCTGGTGATAACCAGCGAAGCAATCCACAAAGAATTGCAATTCATGTTTGGCACAGTTGTCAATCAGAATGTGTATATTTGGCAAGGGGAAGTCGTCTTTCGGACTGGACCAGTTGAGATCCCCGTAGTCGATGCAGACTCTGACCTTCCCGTCCTTCTTTGACACAGGTACAATGTTAGCTAACCATGTCAGATACTCCACTACCTGGAGAACTTTGGCATTGATCTGCTTGGTAACCTCTTCTTTGATTTTCAAACTCATGTCGGGTTTGAACTTTCTGAGCTTTTGTTTACTGGTGGACACATTGGGTTGGTTAGAAGTTTGTGAGCCACAATATACGTACTTAGACCAGTCATATCATCACACGACCATGCAAATACGTCATCATACTCTCTTAGAAACTCTGTGTATTCTTTCTTTTTTGATGGTGACAAATGAATGCTGATACGAGTTTCCTTGAAGTTTTCTGAATCTCCTAGGTTGATAATTTCGGTCTCATCCAGGTTGGACTTAGGTATGTTCTCAAAGTTCTCAACTTCTTTGACAATCTCGTCAGGTATGTCGTCTTCACCTGAATCAATGTCCGTTTGTTGCGTTGTCTCATTGCATGTCACAGTCATCGACTCATCATGACAAGTAATAGTAATGCTGTATAAATAAAGTAATGGGAGAAAACAAATAATAATAAATATCAGATTCGTAAGAGAAATTTAGAAGATGCTTTGATAGATTGAATAACTTTTTTGAACATTGAAGATCTTTATTGCAGAAATTGAAAAATGCAGGAAAAGGAAAATCATTTAGCAAATAAAACAGTAAATAATGCTTGTTTTAACCTTGCTACCCCGAGGCTCGTCGGGCCTTGGTTTTCTTGATAGACCAGTTCTTGAGATATGTCCCCTGGATTACAGTCTGTATGAAAGGGACTTCCTCCCCCTCCCCCTCGAGGACAACACAACAATCCATATCATCACTCTGTAGAAACAAACTCCTCATTGCTGCAAGTGCTTCTTCTTCATCTGAACCGTAGATAGTGTCAGCTTGCTTGAAGGTCTGCTCAAGATGAGGTATCGGTTGCTCCAAAGAGTAATAGGGACTATGCCAAGGTGGCGAACAGTCGTTGAATTCCTGCCAGGTGTACTCATACCCCAGACCGAAAGTGGTTCCATGTTCCTTGAGCTTTATGGGCTTTGTGATCCCTTCGAGGTTTTTACCGAGCCCTTCGCCTGGCCCATATCCTCTCTAGTTTAAGATGCTCTCGATCTTGTTATCCTACCATTTATCCTTGTTGATGGCATTGACCCGTTCAATATGGTGGTAAGTTCCTCCGCCTATCTTCCTTTTCCGGTCAATCATCGGAATAGTTTGACGGCTATAAATGGGGTTGCTACTGTCACCATGAATAATCACCTCTTGGTGGTTCCACATGAATTTTACCGCCTGATGTAGTGTTGATGTTACAACCCCAGCAGCATGAATCCAGGATCATCCCAACAATAGGTTGTAGGATGCCGAAACATCTAACACCTGGAAATCAACTTCGAACCAAGTTGGTCCCATCTGTAGACATAGACTGATCTCCCCCATGCTGGACCTCTGAGAACCGTCAAAAGCTTTCACATTGATTTCCCCATCCTTTATCTCATGTAGCCCTTTACCCAATTTCTTGGGTGTTATCAGCAGACCGATGTTAAGACTAGAACCTTCATCGATCAAGATTCTTGTGATGAAATGATCCTCGCACTACACGGTGATGTGCGGCGCTTTGTTGTGCCCCAATCCTTCAGGTGCTAGCTCATCCTCATGAAAAGTGATTTTATGACTCTCCAGTACCTGGCCTACCATATTGTCCAGTTCCCCACTAGTGATATTGTTTGGCACATATGCTTCACTCAACACTTTCAACAAAGCATTTCTATGTGTTTTGGAATTCTGCATCAGAGAGAGGATGGATATTTGTGCCGGTGTCTCAGCTAGTCGATGACTGAATACTACTTAGCCTGTATATTTCTCCAAAGTTCATCGGACCTATTTTGATAAGGGGAGGCTGGTTGGCGGCCTGCTTGCTTGACTCGGCCAGATGCTCAAAGGTGTAGACCCTACCAGTTCTCATCATACCTTGTGTTGCAACAGATTCATCATACCTCACCTTGCCTTTCCTTCTTGCCTCGACTGTGTAGTCCCAAGGAATAGCGTTTGAATAGAAGGGTGGCATGGTTGACATTGCCACCATAATCGGTGCAGCCATCTTTACTTCAAACGGAATGTGTGTTCGGGGTGGCAAGACTGCGATCTCGAATGATGTTGGTGCATTTGCTGGAGATACAAACTCAACTTCAATTGGCACTGGTGACTTTGCCGGTGGACTGCCTCAAACTCAAATGGTATAGATATATTCATCTTAGCGGCTTCAGATGACTGAATCTAGACTATGATCAGTTTGAGAGTGACTGCGGATTTCTTTAGGTCGTCGCCTTCTGTGATCAACCCGATTGACCCCTGGGGATCCTAATCATCTTCTATTTCAATCATATGGATACCTCTACCCTTATGGTACGGCTGAGGATTGTCGCGAACGTTTGGGGCAGGGTCTTTTTCCACAATAATCTTATTGTCAATGAGAGCCTGTATTTTGTCCTTCAGAGAATGGCATTCTTCGATGGTGTGTCCTTTCATTCCAG
The DNA here is from genome assembly GCA_005239505.1 of Nicotiana paniculata. Classification (NCBI taxonomy): domain Eukaryota; kingdom Viridiplantae; phylum Streptophyta; class Magnoliopsida; order Solanales; family Solanaceae; genus Nicotiana; species Nicotiana paniculata. The sequence goes on along the minus strand of MDKI01196255.1, from coordinate 28,931 downwards.
AATGGCATGCACGGGATTTGTTTGGGTTAACCCACTAAGAAGGATTCTCAGGGGTGGCAGCGGGGATAGGTATAACATAACTAGTAGCTTTGAGTTTTTCATATAGCTGGTCAATAGGCTCGGCTATGGCGGTGTATTGCTTTGGAGGGCGGCAATCAAAATTGGGACGAGGTCTAGGGAAGTTTTGGCATGCATGAGGGGATTGGTAATGAGATGGATGGGAATTATAAGTGTGGTAGACAGGGGCGGGTTGTGGATATTTGGGCGAAGTAGGTTGATATGTGGGTGGTGGAGCTTGGTAAGAAAGTGGTGGAGTTTGATAATTTGGTGGGGTGCTTGGTAATTCGGCGAAGGATGATATGTGAGTGGAGGTGTCAGATAGGTTTTTTACTTGAGTGGGGACTTGGTTCTTTGTGCAACCATTACGGCTCCCACGTCTCTCTTCTTAGACACACCACTCGACTGTAGAGCGTTGTTAGTGGCTTGCAAGGCTTCAAAATTTGTAAACATACCGCTTTTAATACCTTCTTCAATCCGTTCACCCAATTTGATGATGTCAGAGAACGTGTGGCCTTCAAGCATCATTAACCTTTCATAATACTGCGGGTCCTGATCCTGGACAAAGAACTTGTTCATCTGTTCTTCTTCTAGAGAATCTTTAGCGGCTTCGGATCTCCAGCGAGTAGCATACTCACAAAAGGTTTTTGTAGGCTTCTTTTTCATATTTTGAATGTAGAACACGTCCGGTGCATTCTCTGTGTTGAATCTAAACCTGTACATGAAATCAGATTCCATGCTTACCCAGTTTGACCATTTCTTGGGGTCTTGGCTGATGTACAAAGACAGTGCATCTCCCTTCAAAATCCTCATGAGCAGCTTCATGTGGATTCTCTCATCCTTTCCCACGCCAACCAATTTTTTGCAATAAGTCCTCAGATGGACTCTCGGATCACTAGTACCATCAAACATTTCGAACTTTGGAGGTTTGTACCCCTCGGGAAGTTCGACATTTAGGTTGGATACAAAGGTCTTCATAATTCAACCCTTCAATCCCTTTGGTCCCTTCAACACCCTGAACTCGGCTGGTCAGTTTCTTAAGCTCCTCGGCTAGGTTCCTGATAGGTAAATCTTTTTCGTCAGACTCGAATGCCTTTGGGATAGGCGGAGTGGAATGGGTCATGGTCTCCACATATATGGGATTGTTATAGGTGTGGAAATGGTCTTTTGTGGGGTTTTGAGGTTCTAGGATGAGCAGCGGGGTGTTATTTGTGGTGTGGCAAGTATTTTACTGTGTCGGGAGAGTTTGGTTATTTGGGGGAGTGGTGGGATGATTTTTCTGTCTTGGGATATTTTGTGGAGGTGCGGGGTTTTAAGCATTTGGGAGGTTAGCGTCAGGGATGTTGAGGGAAAACGACAAGTTGGCCAGATTCTGGACTTGATCGAGTTCAACTTGAAACTTCAGCAATTTTTGTTCTAGAGGTGACATATTCTCATGCAGGACCTGAATACCTCATACATCATTGGCCTCTACCTATTTGATCACATTCTCCTTTCTGATGCCGCTGGACTCTTCCATCTTACTTTTGCCTTTGTCTTTGCCCTTAGGAGGACTAGGGGGAGGAGTAGGTGGAGGGCCCTTGGATCTGGTGCGATAGGCTGATGATGCCAGAATGCACGAACTAAACTTTGGGGAGTGGGTAAGAAAAAATAAAAACAAAAGGTAACCAAGTCAGTGAGGACTATGAAAGGAGTATTTTAGTATTTAAACACATATTACGGAAATGAAAGTGTGTCCTAAGTTTGGACCTCTTTGTGGCTGAGGTAAGCCTAGAGACAAATTGATTTGGAGAACTTAAAATGCTAAATGCCTCATTTTATTGATTATAAATTAGACAAATCCCAAAATGACAGACAAAGAATAAAAATCACTAATGGCCATTGGCCTGATTACATTGTTGTAAAAATAAAGACATTCCTATCTACTTGGTCCCAGAAGGACCTTCCCCAGATTCGGCATTCCTGCTTTCTTCTAACAGCTTTCCCAGCTCGCAAAGTTCCAGCAACAGATAAATTCTGGCTAAGTAGCCCCCTGTAGCTCCCTCATCCTTTTGACAATCCTCAACCCTTTTGATGAACTTTTCTTCCAAATCGATTATACCTCGTTCCAAATATCCCAGCCTTTTGTTGGCGCTAATAGCCATGTCCTTCCATTCCTCGATCAGTATTTTGTTGGACTCATGTATCTTATGGTGATCATCCTCATTTTCCCGGATCATTTTACGCAACTGGTTGAACTTGACTTATGCTTCAGCCCTTTCATCTACAACCCTGTGACCTCAGACGTACCTCACTCGCTATGACCAACCATATCTTCTTCTAACCAACCCAGATAGAAAGGGGTATAACCAGCGTGATACTTGTCCGGCTCTATGGTGTCTTTCTCAAGTATAACCTTGCAGTGCCATAGGTGCTGAGCTTGGCACTTGTGAGGACTCTCATTATTTTGAAAGTCGGCTCGGAGATGACTCATATTCTCGACCCTAGGGATGACTTGTTTCCTTCCTGCCTGCCTCATAACTCGAAGAGGGACGTAAGGGTATGTCCCCCTTAGACCAATCAGTACTAGGAATGATAAGTCTTGGGATCGAATGATGAACTCATCCATTGGAAACCATTCGAACATCTATTGAACCTGTTCTTCAGTCAGGTTATCAAAGAGCTCAACCCATCCTTCGGCGTCCTCAGGTTGAGAGAACATGTCAGGGATATAGTTCATTCACTTTGGGTGATGGAAAGCGATGTGGTCATCCCACATTTGGCGGTGGATGTCCTGTCAATATTCCCCTTGTTGGAGATGTTCTACAAGCCAGAGTTGGAGTAGCAGATTGCAGTCTTCAAAATGCTCTTCTCCTTGTTGACATTTTTCAAAAGCTCGATACATATCTGCAACGATCATGGGCACAATGCTGAAATATTGCCCATTTAACCCTTCCATTATGGTCTTAGTTACCATGGCTAGCCTGGTATGGATCCTTTCTTTCTTCATCGAGAACACGATCAATCCCAAAAAGCAGACCAGAAACACCAACACTCGGTGACGTACGTGTCCCAAAGAGGTGATAGCAAACTCGTCATGGTAGGTATGGTATGATTTGCTGTATCCATACCGTTCGTACATGTAATCAAAAGTAATGTACGAATCCTCCAGACCCATCATTTTGAGGAAAGTTCTGCCTGTGCGGTTCTCCGGCATCAACAACCCCTCCTGACTTATTATTTCCGCGTCCTTTTTCAGACCCATCATTTTGAGGAAAGTTCTGCCTGTGCGGCTCTCCGGAATTATAATAGGTTAGCCAACCCTCCTATCTCTTCTATCAACAGTGCCATTTTGATGTTCCCAAAGCGGAACACAGATCTTTCGATTCCAGGACGGTAGCATCCTCTACTATCATTTTGTTAGGAAGGATTTCTAGAAGATATGGTAGATTACCCAAATGTTTCCTGACGATAGCTTTGTCACTAGGGTGTAGATCCTCCCACCAACTCAGCAGTTTTAGGTGGATGTTGGAGACCATGCCGAATCTTGGACTTCGTGCCTCATTTTTTTTCTACAAAACAAATAAGTTAGGCCCTTACCCCCACCGGACTCGACTATTTAACATCAATAATTAGCAAGAAGCATTTAGTTCTCCAAATAAATGCAAAGAACGTGAGGGCGTCCGTTTGGGTTCAGGGAAACCCGGTGAACTTTTGGATAAGGCTATCTTAAAATATATCGTGCAGACAACACTATAGCTTTGACTATGTTTTGACCGTGATGCATGCAACAGTTCGACAGAGTAAGGTTTATATGGGGTTTTAGATTTTTACCCTTGAGCGAACAACTCAAGGGGGAAAGGCACGGAGCCGTCGACTGCAGCGCTGATCGAATAATTTTACCGCTAATAAGCCTTTCCGAATTTAGGGGGTGATAATATAGGAAGGGCGCAACCACTCAACAAGCGTTGCTATAGTATTATTTTTGGCACGAGTGGAGTATGAATGTTGAGCATGATTTATGCAATAAGTATTAAAACAATTTGTCACGTATTTTGCACGTTTAACGAAAGAGGTAAAAAAAACTGTTTTAGTGATTTAAAGCAGTTACAAAAAGGAAACAAAGAGACATGTCAGTTATGTTTGGAAAAAAATACTCGAAGCAAAAAAACGGGAATGGGAAAGGGTGCAACTGTATAAAATAAAGGCATAAATTCACGAAATAATTCGAAATGGTAAAAGCCTATAATCCCCAGCAGAGTCGTCATGCTGTCGCGCCCCCTTTTTCCTCGTGGAGATCGGGTGTATGACATTGGTTGGGACAACTCATTCCTTTTGGGAAAGGGGTTTGCATATTTTGAAGATTCGCCACCTAAGAATTTTAACGGTGCGTTAGGGCACCTAAATGGGTTCAATTATAACTACGTTGCTAACCACATACTTGGGTAAGGGCTTAAAATAATCCTAAAGGGAACGTGTTAGGCACCCCTCAGGATTCACATGTGTGGTTCCCGGCCAAATGGTTTCGTGAATTTGTACAAATAACAAATAACAAGTAAAGGCTCAAATAAGAGGGGATTTAAGTCTTAAACATGCAGATGTTTGAAAATATAGTAAAGGAAGTTAGACATTGGAAAAGATTACGAGCTAAACATATAAAAGGTGTCTTAGGTTTATAATAATATGGATCACATCAATGCGATACCGAGTAATCACTCCTCGAAGAGGGGCTACACGTGGTATTAGCACACCGGTCATCATATCCATATTCTACCCTTCCCACCCTGTAAAGATGATTAAAGCGCGTGTTGATCACAAATTCTATTACGTGCTATTACCCGTCCCATCCTATCAGTCCTGGAGGAGGTTAGGACTATTATCCTAAAGGTAGGTACTAGGCAGACCCTCAGGTTTAAAGGAGAAAGATTCTAAGGTGACAAGCAAGGAACATATAAGACTGCAGTAAGTGGGAAACACATAGGAGCATATTGGAGGCTCAGATTTCCCCCCGCAAATAATGCATATAATTAGCACGACTCAAACACATATAAGGGAAATATTGTTAATTAGGATCCTAAGACATGGTATCTAGGTGAATTCAGAGGATAAACAGACAGGAAGACTTGTTTTGTCACTCAAGGAAAACATGCTCTTAATCAATTTGCCTACTGTTTATATAAAAGAAAGACCTATTAGCGTTAAACAACACACACAAAAAAAGACAGATTTCTAATTTTTTAAAAAGAGGGTAGTTACATAAGGCTTTCTTAGGTGAGGGTAGTGTATATTAGCAAAATTATTTAAAGGAACTGTTGCAGCTATTACTTAAACACGTTGTTCTAGGTTATTTAGACTGAAATATAAATTAGGACATACCAGTGAAGTGAAGAAAGTAATAACACAAACAGGAAAGTAGGAGAATGCACAATAGCTAGCCTTGGCTTGCAGCTGGCTAGCCCAGAGTAGTGGTAATTAGCACAGAAAGAAGAGCAGAAAGTCTTTTGAATTGTAAGAGAGATTTTTGAACAGGTTCGTTCGTGTGTTTGTGTGTGTATGAATAGAGTATATATAGTTTTTGAAAAGCAGGCAGAGGAATAAGGTAAAAACAATAGTTCAGTAGTAATTATAGAAATAATCATCAATTAGAGTTAATTTAGCATACAGACTTTCTTTAGTTAAGGAATCAAACCCAAACGGTAACAAGTAGTGGCAACAAAAGGAAAAAAATCAAGTAAAGTGTAATTATGGAAATAAACACAATTAGGATCCAATCAATACCAATACTCCCTACAATGAAGGAGTCATAGTTCAAACAGATACCACAGTAGTAAAGAAGGAAAGAGAACTCATTTGAAAAACTGATTTTAGTCGCACAAAGAGTAGTAAAGAATAGGGCATGTGATTAAGGCTAGGTACAGGATATATTAATTAAGGAAAGTGTGTAATTAATTGACAACATACTTATACATAACATAAGGTAGAAAATAATTATGAAAATTAGTAATCACAGGGAATCGGTTATCAAATAAGGCAAGAGTCACTCAAATATGCAAGATTAGTAAGGAGTTCTAAGGAAAAATACAAAAAATCATAGCTTTAAGAAAAACATCATAGTTCTAAGGAAAATAGATAAGATAACACTGATTTATCATGGCACCATGAGAATAAGCAGGTAATAAGCTAGAATCGGGACCATGAGGAGGAACAGTACCAGATATGAGTTAGGGTCTCGCATAGAGCATGATATAGTCAGGAATAGTCGAACACAAAAACCTTAATCGAGCACACATAAGTAAAAATCACAGAATCGTAGGATGTTTATGAGAAACACACAGATCAACTAAACACAGCAACCAAGACAAATTCAGAACACTGAAAATGGGATTTTTAACAGAATAACTCAAGTAAAGAGAGAATGCTTAATCAAACATTTTAAAAAATATACTGAGAATCATAGGTTAGTACCAAAAATCAGAAGAGAAAGCATTTTGAAAGGGGTTAAGAAGCCCTAGTTGAAGACATAATCGTTATTTTAGAGAAAATCAGAAAAACTAAGGAAAATAATAAAGAGCCCATAATATACACAGATCTCAGTCAGATCTAATAGAAAATTGAAATAATACAAGGGGTTAGGGTTTCAGAGAGTTGAAAAACAAGGAAAACCCTGAAGATGTTTCCATCGTTAGTTGGAAAAGCCATGTTTCTCACTCAAATGGCCGGAGGAGGCCCGAAGATGGCATGAGAGACCACAGGTAGGAGCTGAACCACTCCAGGCTCTCTTGAGGGCCTTAGGGTGCCTTAGACCGGTGTAGGGTGAAGCAATAACCAAGAGACAGTGAAAGGCCACAGTTTCCGACGAGGGAACTAGCCGGAGAAGACGAACAGACTCCATTGGAGGTGGAGAGATAAGGGAAGGTTCTAGAGAGAACCAGACAGAACCAGAGAGATAGAGAGAAAACGGAGAGGTTTGGAATGAGGGGTCGGAGAGGGTAGTCTCTAGGGTTTAATTATGGTAGGTAGGATCTGGGTCGTTGATCTAATTTGATCAACGGCTCAGATAGATCCGGGGTTGGGCAGGGTATGAATTTGATTTGGGCTGGGTATGGGATTGGGTTACTAAGAAATCTGATGGGTTGGGTTAGAATTAGGCTAGAATCGATATTAAAAAAATGGCTATTAGTTAAATACCCACTGAAATAGATAAGTAATTAAATAAAATATCTAGTAATCATATAAAAGAAATTGATGCTAGATAAATGAAATTAAGGTAATTAATGAGTACAAAAATATATAAAATGAAATAGTTATTGATTTAAGTGGTACAAAATATATAATTAGGCCATAGTTGCAAAGTTATTGTAATTATGGCCAAACAATGCCAAATTAGCTAATTTGTGAAATAATTAAATCCCAATAGGATTAAAAATGATATATATTGACTAGGAAATATTTTCAAATTCTTTATAATACAATTTATGAACAATTATTGAATATAAAGTATTGAATAAATTGGAAAAGGATTTAATAAAATATTAAAAAATCTCAGAAAAATACCAGTTATTATAAAGAGCGGTCTTGGAGGTGTATATACAAATTAAAAAAATAATTTGATAAAAACTGGGTATCAACACCTCCCGGGTCCGTTTATCCCGCCAGGACTATTGACAGGTTCAAGAGAGACATTGATCGTGAACCAAGATCGAGCAAGGATCATTATCAACCATACATAAGGGACTGAAGAGGTAATAGATCTAAGCGAAATCCCATGAGAAGTGATCGAAGCCAAAATAAATGAATGACAAAAAATAGTTTTCACAGGCCATCGATGATATCACTATTGTGGACAATGTCAAGGCCATTCAAAGGTTAACCGGACACATACCTGCCACAAGGCGATTCATCTTGAGGTAATCGACAAGAGCCACCAGTTCTTCTCACTATTGAAGAAAAAGAATAACTCCTCATGGACCCCATAGTGCCAAAAAGCCTTGGAGGAACTCAAGCGGTATATCTCGATCCCACCTCTGCTTCATACTCCAAAGAAAACGAATAGTTGTACTTGTACTATCCGAAGTAGCGGTAAGTGGAGTCCTGGTTCGGGAAGAGGAAGGGACGTGATTTCCAATCTATTATGTTAGAACGATTCTAGGTGAGGCCGAAACTAGGTATCCTCACCTAGAAATATTGGCGCTCACTTTGCTAAGCGCCTCTAGGATGATGAAACCGTACTTTGAATTCCACCCCTATGTGTTGTAACTACTTACCCATTAAGAAACATAATGCATAAACCCAAGCTCTCGGGACGATTAAATCTCAAAAATTGGCAGACTTTATGGTCTAGTTTACACAGCCCTAATACCCGAGGTAGAAAGAGAGTTGTTGTTGAACTCGGGGACTTCTTCGTAAATCTGGACCCACTTTACCAAAGGTGCCTCGAACTCAAAGGGCTTCAGACTTGTCATAATACTGAAGCCACCAAAAGGTAATGTAGTTAGACAATCTATTAGGACTGTAAAGTTGACTGACAATGAGGCTGAGTATGAGGCCATGATTTCAGGTCTTGAACTGGCCAAAAACTTGGGGGATAAAGTGATTGAAACTCAGTGTGTCTCCCTCCTTGTGGTGAACCAAGTTAATGGGACGTTCAAAGTCAGAGAGAAGATACCTAGATAAATTGCAGGTAATGTTACATTAGTTCAAGGAGTGGACTCTACAACATGTACCTCGGGATCAAAACAGCGAGGCCGATGCTCTTGCTAACTTGGGATTTTCATTCGACGACGGTGAGTTCAACTTGGGGACAGTCGTACAACTCATGAGAACGGTAGTGGAAGATGGTCACGTAGAGATAAACTCAACAAGCCTAACTTGGGACTAGAGAAACAAATATATAGAGTATCTGAAGACAGGAAAACTACCCTCGGATCCTAAAGAATTGAGGGCTCTACGTACGAAGGTGGCCTGGTTAAGCTTGTCAAAAGATGGTACCCTATTCAGGAGAACATTCGATGGCTCACTCGCAATATGTCTAGGACCAGGAGATACCGAGTATGTTCTAAGGGAAGTCCATGAAGGCACCTGCAAAATCATTTGGGGGTCGAATCATTAGTTCGGAAAAAAATTAGAGTTGGCTACTACTGCATCAACATGGAAAAGGACGCGAAGGAGTTATTACAAAAATGCGACGGATGTTAGAGGCATGCTCCAATGATTCATCAGCCCGGGGAGATACTACATTCGGTCTTGTCACCCTTGTCGTTCATGAAATGGGAGATGGACATCGTCGGCCCCCTTCCACGGGCACCTGGTAAGGCTCAATTTATATTATTTATGACTGACTATTTTTCTAAATAGGTGGAAGCCTAGGAATTTTAGAAAATCATGGAGAAGGAAGTCATTGATTTCATCTGGTACCACATAATATGCCGTTTCGGAATGCCGGTCGATCGTGTGCAACAATGGGAAGAAGTTCATTGGCAGCAAAGTAAGCATGTTTTTCAAAGACCATAAGATCAAAAGTATAATATCAGCACCCTATCATCCTAGTGGGAATGCGCAAGCGGAGTCCACGAACAAATACCATACTCCTAAACCTCAAAAAGAGGTTGGCCGAAGCTAAAGGAAAATGGAAAGAAATCTTGCACAAAGTCCAATGGGCATATCGTACGACCTCAAAATCTATTACTCGAGCCACCCCATTCTCGTTGGTATACGGCGCCGAAGCTATAATATCGGTCGAAGTGGGAGAAACGAGTCTTAGGTTCCGATATGCCGCCAAAGAGTGAAACAACAAGGCCATAAGTACAAGCATGAAACTTTTAGACGAAGGGCGCGAGGCCGCCCTTGTCCGGTTGGCCGGCCAAAAACAATGGGTCAAAAGGTATTACAATCAAAGAGCCGACCTTCGGCACTTCAATGTCAGGGAATTGATGTTCAGAAAGGTCACAATAAACACCCGGAACCCAAACGAAGGGAAGTTGGGGCCTAATTGGGAAGGTTCGTATCAAATTATCGAGATCACCGGAAAGGGATAATACAAATTCGGAGCAATGAACGGTGAGCGACTACCAAAAAAACTAGAAGTTAACTCACTTTAAACGATATTACTGCTAAGTTACAACCACATTCATTTCTTTCCTTTACCTATTGGACTAACACTTGAAGGTAACCGTCAAGGAACAATACACTTTTTAGGCCTGAAAGCACGCGTTGCACTCTTTTTCCCTTGGATCGATTTTTCGCCAAATGGGTTTTTCGACAAAGCTTTTAACGAGGCAATAATGGATCGTGCTAACTTATAATTGAACACCGGCTATGAACCGGTGTCATAGATCACGTTAACAGTATCCGAGGCTTCTCTAAAGTTCGGCCTCGAATACTGGGGGCATCACCCTCGGACAAGGATTTTAGCAGGGAAAGAAACTTCGTGCTTGAACAGTCTAGGTTTAGTGGATATGATTTATTGTAAGGGCAAACGGGGAAATGAACCATTCCCACATAGACGACCCAAACCATAAAAAAAAGCTCGAAAATAATTGAAACTTTGTATATTTCGCACAGAAATGAAAGAAAGTTTCTACCTTGCTGATAAATACTTTGTCTCTAAAAAATTACTACATTTTATGCCCTTATGACATCGATTCCAAGAGATACCTCTATCCGGATTCGAGGGATCACTCTCACTCGGGGACTGTTGACAAACTCGGACGGCATGGGCTATCAAAGCCCAGGGGCACAAAACCTATAAGACAGTGCTTGAACTTTAAATGCTACGGCCATCCCCATTTGGGGACTGTTATCTTGGACAATCTTGAATGACTCTGGGTAATAATCCCATTGGGAAACACCCAAAATTCAAAGGCTGCGGCTATCCTAGAACGGCTCGGAGACGTCCGAGACCCGTAACTAAAACATAAGCCTTCAAAATTTCTAAAGTGATTCAAAGGCTACCTTCAGATAAATTATAACCTAAAATATTCTAAGTAAATACTTCAGAGAAATATTCCGGTCATACTAAACCACCATGTATCTTGAGCAAAATCATATCGAGAACAAGTCGTGTTCGAACCTCCGAACAAGACATAATTATTATGTGCTAAGGCAATCAAAATCTTTGCAATCGTAAAGAAAAAAGCAAAAAAAGCTTGTAACATGTCGAAGGAAAAAACCCTTGTATATATATATTAAAAAATCTTTACAAAGGCCAAACGACCTCAACAAAAATTACAAAAATACAAAAAGATCTACAAAACACCTAAGAAACCTGGTCCTCGCCCCATCACCAGGGCCATCGGGGTCCTCTCCTTCCCCGGATCTGCCAGAACCCTCGAAGTCTCCTTCTTCCTTAGGATATGCCAATTTCTTCGCCTCGTCCTCAAGCCCCATAGCATTTTCAATCTCGGTCGATAAATCGAAACCCCCGGGAATGAACCTCCTCGAGGGCCTCCCTTCGGGACTGCCACTTCACATATTCAATGATATCTTTTAGGTGGTCCTGGGCTACCTCAGCATCAACTTTGTACTGTACCGCCATCTCATCAGCATCAGCCCTAGTTATTTCAGCCACTAACTTGGCTCTTTAAGCTCCTTGGAGAAGGTATCCTGATCGGTAACAGCCGAGCCCAGTTGACATTAAAGCTCCTCAATTTTTTGGGACCGGGCCTCAACTTTCTCCCTCATCTATCAAAGTTGAGCCTCCGCCAAGGCCAATTGCACCCGGGCAGTCTCCTTTTCTGAGGCCAAGCAATCCATATTGCCCTTCCACTCTTTGCTCTCGACCTTGATTACATCCATCTCGGCCAGGAGTTGATCGATCAAATCAATATTCTGTTGCACCTACAGGTTCTGACCATCAGTGTCACAACCCAAAATCCAACTAGTCATGATGGCACCTAACCCAACCCACTAGGTAAGCCAATTTAATAACTATTCAATTCCAATGAAATTTAATAAGACAATTAAGAGAAGGAAAATATTTGAATCTTATGCATTCCCCAAAGACTAGTAGTACAAATCATGAGTGTCTTAGATTAGAATTTACAAAGCTGGTATGAAATAAATACATCATCAATTCAAAATGTACATAAATAGATTTTTATAAATCTAAGGCTACCATGAACAAGAGGTAGCTACAACTGGAACGCAAGTACGTCTTCAATTTCTAGCTCTCGTCGATCACAGCAACATAAACATCCAACATTTGCATGCAAGGTGCAGAAGTGTAGTATGAGTACAACCAATCCCATGTAATCAATAAGTAACAAACCTAACCTTATATTGAATGTAATGACGAGAATGTCACGACCCAAACCGATATGCCGCGATGAGCACCAAGTACCTTACTCAACTGAGTACCAATATAGCGTATCTTTTCATACCATGCTATCATAGTTAAGTGAGACGGAAAGGCTGTTATAGGATAATTAGAATAAAACGTGTAATACCATATTATACATAAGACATACAGTCTTAGAAGATCAAAATGACCACTCGTACACTGAACATTGGCTGACAAGGCCATACAATCTTTAACCTACATGACATATGTCTGCAAGACTCTAAGAGTACATAAACATCATAAGGCCGGTACAGGGCCCCGACGCACTAATCAATATATGTCTAAATCATACTGGTCCAATGAGCAACTCCGGAGAAAATAGAGCGCACCAACATCTCCTGCTGAGTTGATAGCCTACTTGTAGGACTCTCAACCTGTCTGTCGGGACCTGTGGGCATGAAATGCAGCATGCCCAGGAATAAGGGACGTCAGTACAAATAATGTACCGAGTATGGAAGGAATGAAAATCAATAAATAATAGACATGAGAGAAACATGGTGTAAGACTTAACATGTATATCTGAATAGCTCTGTGAATCATCTAATATTTTTTTTTGATAACTATCCCTTTTATTTATCAAAAAACTTGAACTTTCAAAGCTCGAAACTGCTAACCAGTTTCTTTCCTTCTACTCACTCTATAGACCTCACCCACTAAATAGCTATATCTAGTCTCATATAACTATTCTAGAGTCTCTCTCTATAAGCATTAATTCAACAAAACAGACAATAAACATAACAAAACAAGTAGTTACATTGTGACTCAATATTGACTCCTATGGAATTCTATTTAAGTCTTCCATATAGACTCCCCAAGCATTGTGTATGTGGCTTCTAATGTGGATGTATGTAGCAATTTCTCTGCACAGTTTGTCTGTTGAAGGTCTTCCATTTTGAAATCTGATCAGGTTTCGATCTCTCCACAGACTATGTACCACCATGCTGAAGACTGCCACTATAATACAACTGATTCCTGCTTTCTTCTTTGCATGGTTTACCACCCATTGTACTTCTTCTTCCCATGTTTGAACATGTCGATTAATGTTCAACCATGCCAGTAACCTCTTCTATATAGCCTTTTTATATGAACATTCAAAAAACAAATGTTCAAATACCTCATCTGCCTGCCCACAAAAACTGCATGTTCGTGTCACTTGTATCCCAATTCCCTGCAATCTATCAACTGTTGGCAATCTTCTCAGTATTGCTAAACATAAATTGAAGTTGTGCCTGGTATGCATGTGAGGATGCAGTATCAAACTCTTCCATTTAACCTTCTGACTCTGAGGGATTTGTATCTTATACATTTCCTGAATACAGAGTTTCCCATTATCTTTTTGAAAAGTTTCCAGCCTCTCCTGTACTGTCCCTTGTATGTTTGGTAAGCTCAATACAAAGTCCCTTTGTTCAAGAATCTTCCTTAGTACCCAAGCAACATTCTTAGGTATCTTCATATCATCTATACTCTTGTTCTTTATTTAGTAGGCATGGACCCACCTTATCCACAAGCAGTCTTTTTCATTGCGATTGCTCACTGATGTTTTGTTACTGCAGCTTTGTTCCATTTGCATAAGTTTATCACATTTAAACCACCAAGTGCTTGTGGAAAACATATTTTGTCCCATGCTACCAATGCCCTTCTTGATATTTCAGCTTGTCCAGTCCACAAGTAAGTTCTACAGACTGTCTCAATCATCTTAGATATCTTCTTTGGTAATAAAAAGATCTGATCCCAGTAGGATTGCATACCAAGCACTAATGACTTTATAAGTTATAACCTTCCAGCATAGGATAACAACTTTGAAGTCTAGCAACTTATTCTTGCAATAATCTTCTCTACTAAAGGCCAACATTGTTGAACAGTTAGCTTCTTAGGAGCCAGTGGCACTCCTAAGTACTTGAATGGTAGGCTCCCTTCAGTGTATCCCAATTCTTGTAAGGTCTGTTGCTTTAGCCTTTGATTTATACCTGCTATTTATACTGAAATTTTCTCTGGATTAGCTTGAAGCCCCGAAGCCTTTGAAAACTTTAGAAATTCTTCCTGTAGCAATCTTATGGACTCCAAGTCATCTCTACAAAATATTAATAGGTCATCTGCAAAACATACATGCATAACACCTATGTTTTTGCATGTAGGATGAAAATGAAAGTTCTTGTTCAATGTCAACTGCTTGAACTCCCTCTGCATGTATTCCATGGCTATCACAAACAGGTAAGGTGACATGGGATCACCCTGCCTTATCCCCCTCTTCCCTTTGAACGGCTTAGTTAGTCCCCGAATTCAGTATCAAAGAATATGACACAGTAGTTATGCATTCCATTATCCAGCATATAAACTTTTGTGGAAATCCCAGTTCTATTAGCATTCTTTTCAGAAATCCCCAGTCCAGGGTGTCACATGTTTTCCTCAGGTCCACTTTTAAGATGCACCTTGCAGTCATTCTTTTCCTAGTGTACCCCTTGAACAGTTCATGTGTTAATAGTATATTATCTGTTATATTCATGCCTTCAATAAAAGCTGACTGAGAATCTCCAATTATATGATTCATAACTGTTTTCAATCTACCAGTTATGATTTTAGTAATGATCTTGTACATAGTTGAGCAGCAAGCTATAGGTCTAAAGTCCTTCACCTATGTAGGACTAGGTACTTTAGGAATCAAAGTGATGGCTGTGGTGTTGATGGTTTTTGGCAGTCTTCCTGTAGCAAAGAATTCCTGCACATCAGCTATTACATCATACTTTATCACCTCCTATTGTTGTGTGAAAAATTCTATAGGATAACCATCAACTCCAGGGGCTTTTTCTGTTGGCATACTCTTTATAGCTTCCATTATCTCCTCTGTACTGACTCCCTTTATAAGCTCCAATTGTTGTATTCTTGTAAGGAATGATCCTTTCTTTATTACCTCTGCATCTAGACAAGAATGCTTTGTAACTACCTCTCCCATCAGCTTTTGAAAAAACTCCAAAAATTGTTTCTCTATCTCCTTTGGATCAGTGATTTTTACACCTGCAATATCATGAATAGAAACAATATTGTTAGTGTTTGTTCTTAGCTTCCATTGGGCATGGAAGTATTTGGTGTTTGAATCTCCATGTTTGATCCATGTTGCTCTTGATTTCTGCCTTAGCACCTGTTCTTCAACACTACTCCATTTTTCTACTTCAGTCAGTAATTTCTTTTCTTGCTCAATCAACTCTTGACTTTGTGGTTGCATGGACAATTGATTCTGTATAACTTCCAGTTTTTGCCTTGCCTGCCCCAAGTGTTGTTGATAAGCTGCCATGTACTTGTTCAAGTTCTTCAGAGCCTCCTTGAGCTTTCTTAGCTTACACCATGTACTATTTCCACATATCCTCCTCTCATCCTGTTTCCATATTTCTTCCACAATTTCCCCAAATTCTGGATGCTGCATGATGTCATTTAATATTATAATGTCATGCATATGCATATACATTTCATACCATGCATAGGTATATGCGTTCATAACATCATCAAGCCTCTGAGGGCATCCCATCATATCATCTCGGTCACTGTGGGCAAATTATCAACATATACCAGTTGATCAGGTGGTGGTGCATATATAATGCCATAACCTTTTTCCATATCCCATATACATATGATCAGGTGGTAGTTCGTATATAACGCCATAACTATTTTTCATATCCCATATATATACATACATATATATATATATATATATATATGTGTGTGTATATATATATATATATATATACGCGTATATAACACCATCTGGTCATGGGTTAATTTATGTGTATAAATGAATTTGATGCATGAGAAGTACATCAGTAAAATTGTCACGCCCCAAAACCGAGAGACGAGACCGGCACCTAACCGGATGAGCCCGGTCAAGCAGACCTGGATTGCCTTTCCTACCCAACACATTACCCCGTGTTCATAATGTACATTTTATAGGTGAAACAACAAAATAGAATCAAAGCATGCGTTTACAACATAAAACCCTTTCTTCTTTTAATATTTTCAATATTTAATCTTCCCCAAAACATACATTCTAAAATACAACACCCCCAATACAGGATCGTGATTCGAGCGAGTACGAAAGCTACCCAAAATACATATATACAACCCACATAATATCTACCGAGCCTCTAAGAGTACTAGAAGTTTACATAGACTTGCTGGCAACAAGGCCCCGACTATACCTTTAAAGATATAACATATACAAAAGAGAATGATACAGTCTACACACGGCCCCGAGAGGGAATGGGGCTCACCAGAACCACTGAAGGGATGAAGAGGAGGCGTCACTATCGGTGGTCAGAGCTACCTGCTATAGAACCACCTATATCCATATAAAAGATGTAGCTCCCCCGACAAAAGGCGACATTAGTACCATGGAATAGTACTAGTATGTATGAACAAACTTTACTCTATGTAAAATCAAACAATACACTCAGTTAAAGAAACCAAACAAATATTGCACAGAGATACAAAGAATCACAAAGAGATCAAGAGTATAAATTTATAACAGCCAATAACCAAGAGGAATCAAGGGCACAATAATCCTTACCAAACAATGAGTCACATACGGTATTGCTACAGTCATTTAGCTCAATTAAATCAATCTACAATTCCTTCCCATCATTTACTACACACCCTTTAGCACTTACATAAATTCAACAATTGGGTTTGTTATCATTCAGTAGCACATCCTTTCATCCCAATATGTTCAAGCATTTAATTAGTTTTGCAGATAATAGAGTAAGCACAACGAATCACCTTTCACAACCTCACATAGCATGGTGGCATGCAAATCAACTAAGACAATCAGAGAACAAAATCTTATGCCTCAATGCCTTAGAACTATCATTTCACATATGCATAAGCAAGAAACTCATATCGAATGCTCGGACACCAACAAGGTGACTCTACAAAAATTAGAGTTAGCCAAACATACCTCGAGTTGGAATTTCCCTTTAATTTCTATCCCAAATCACCGGACCTTCTAACGCCTTCAATCTAATTTACAATCTGACACATTCAAACTTAGATTTAGGAACCTTGAACTCATTTGGGCATTTTATCAAATACTATATGGTCCTTTATATTAACTAGCCCTCTTTTTAGTAAAAGGTTGCCCTAGCCTACTTCCCTTTTCTGGATTATAGTAGATTATTCACATGCATGCAAGGTCTTAACTTCCTCTTCAAGAACCAACCTATGTGTGTCCTATTCTACCTAAAATCTGAGAATTTGGGGAAATGGGTGAAGACTTACCTCTTATGGTGAAGATGATGAAGATTACTTGATAATTTCCGGGCCTGAGTAGAGATGATGGACCAATTTGATGAAGAATAAGACTTTCTCTCAATAAACTCACTCTCCCTTCTCTCTATTTTTTTCAGATACCCGTTAAAATGAAAGGGGGTAAGTTCTTTATTAGGTTGGGTTCGGGTATAAAAATTATAAACTAAAAGCCCCGAAGCAAGAAATGCGGTCAGGAATCGCATTCCTGCTATGCGGTCCGCATTCCTTTCGCATAAATGGCCCTCAAATGGGCCAAAAGGGGAACCTGACTGCCCAGGTATGCGACCACTATGCGGTCCGCATACCTGTTATGCGATCGCATAGTGCGTCGCATAACCTCCTCTGCAAAAATGAAGGTGCAGGGATGCAACAACTATACGGCCCGCATTCATGAAATGCGATCGAATTGTGGGCCGCATAGTTGTCCTCAAATTGTACAGCAGACTGTCCAGGTATGCGACCCCTATGCGGTCCGCATACCTGATCTGCGATTGCATAGTGGACCGAAGATCCGCGCAATTATGGAAAATTTCATCTTTTAAGTCCCGGGGTGCTTTTTACTTCAAAAAGGGCCGTTTTAAGAATTTCCATAGTTATAACAACATAGAGACCTAATCGGGCATTGTTTTTAGTTAAGAAATTTTATGGGTCTTTACATCCTCCCCCACTTAAAATTATTCATCCTCGAATAAGGATCGGGGAATGACTTAGTTAAGAGAACACAAAACATGCCACCCCCCAAATTTTTACTAACTCCAATATTTCCTAAAAATATCGCCAGAGTTTCCTTTGTAATTAGGCCTATCTACCTATCAGAGAGCCCCCGAAACACATTTTAACTAATTCCACACATTTTCAGTTACTCTATCAAGTTGCACATAATCCCAACATTTCAACAAGTTGCATATAATTCAATTGCTTCCACAAGCCACACATAGTTCATCTAATTCCACAAATTTGCACATAATTCAACTATTACAATGAGTTGCACATGATCCAACTAATCACAACAACATATACATTTATGGCACAAAGTTTGAGAAGTCACAATAGTAGGGTAATTAGGGGAGTGGAGTGTTCTTGCACAAAATTTGACACCAATGTAATTGCTTAGAGATGACAACTTTAAAAACCACTACCGGACTTATTCAAACAAGTGAGGATATTTCTCTTTCATTTTATTTTCCGCTTCCCACGTGGATTCTTCGACTAGTTGACTCTGCCATAATACTTTAACCAAAGCGACCTCTTTGTTTCTCAACCTACGAACTTGCCTATCAAGAATAGCAACCGCAACCTCTTCATATGAAAACTTTACATTAATTTCAATGGTCTCTACCGACACTATGACAGATGGACCTCTAACTACCTTCTTCAGCATGGACACATGGAACACCAAGTGCACTAATGACATCTCAGGGGGCAATTCTAGCCTATACGCCACCTGCCCTATCCTTTGAGCAATCCTATATGGTCTGACATACCTTGGGCTCAATTTCTCTTTCTTCCCAAACCGCATCACTCCTTTCATGGGAGATACCTTCAAGAATACCCAATTATCTACTTGAAACTCCAAATCTCTTTGACAAACGTCCGCATAGGATTTCTGACGACTCTGAGCAGTCTTCATCCTCTCCTGAATGACT
This sequence comes from Nicotiana paniculata, assembly GCA_005239505.1. Classification (NCBI taxonomy): domain Eukaryota; kingdom Viridiplantae; phylum Streptophyta; class Magnoliopsida; order Solanales; family Solanaceae; genus Nicotiana; species Nicotiana paniculata. Next base: position 9,620 of record MDKI01196255.1, on the reverse strand, counting down.
CTAACTTTTTCCATAGCTTGATGCACAAGATCTGGTCCTAGCAGTTCTGCCTCACCAACCTCAAACCATCCAATCAGAGACCAACACCTCCTACCGTACAATGCCTCAAATAGGGCCATCTGAATACTAGCATGGAAACCGTTATTATAAATAAATTCTACAAGCGGAAAATGATCATCCCAGCTACCCTTGAAATCTAATACACAAGCCCGTAACATATTTTCAAGCGTCTGAATGGTCCGCTCTGCCTGACCGTCCGTTTGTGGGTGGAAAGCTATGCTGAGATTTACTGCGTTCCCAAACCTTGCTGAAATTTCTTCCGAAAGTTAGATGTGAACTGATCCCCTCAATATGAGATAATAGATACTAGAGTGCCATGGATTCTGACTATTTCTTTGATATACAACTGAGCATATTGTTCTGCAGTATCGGTGGACTTGACCGGCAAGAAATGCGTTGACTTCGTGTGTCGATCCACTATAACCCAAATTGAGTCGAACTTGCGCTGAGTGCGGGGTAACCCTACCACGAAGTCCATATTGATCATCTACCATTTCCACATTGGTATTTACATAAGCTGCCTTAGCCCACCAGGCCTTTGATGCTCGGCCTTCACTTGCTGGCAATTTGGGCACTTAACCACAAAGTCCGCCACACCCCTCTTCATACCATTCCACCGATAAATCTCCTTGAGATCGTGATGCATTTTCATAGAACCTGGGTGTATGGAATACCTAGAATTGTGAGCCTCTACCATAACTCTATCCCAAAGATCATCCACATCCGGAACACATAGCCTCCCTTGGCACCGCAAAACACCGTCATCATTTCCTAGTGAGAACGATGTAGTCTTGTGATTCAGAATTGGTTCTCTCAACTGTGCCAATGCTGAATCCCTGATTTTCTTTTCCTTGATTCTTCTACGAGTGAAGACTCTGCTCCATTACGCACCATAACATTCCCTTCATCTAAGGCCGAAAGACAGACCCCAAGACTGGCCAACTGATAAACCTACCGAGCTAGAGGCCTTTGATATGCTTCCAAATGAGTCAAGCTACCCATGGATTTCCAACTAAGAGCGTCGGCCACCACATTCTCCTTTCCTTGATGGTACAAAATATTCATATCATAATCTTTGAGCAATTTCAACCATCTCCACTGCCTTAAGTTCAACTCCTTCTGTTTGAATAAATATTGAAGACTCTAGTGGCCTGTGAACACATCCACATGGACCCCATAAAGGTAATGCCGCCAGATTTTTAATGCAAACACAACTGCTGCGAGCTACTAATCATACGTCGGATAATTCTTCTCATGATTCTTGAGATGTCAAGAAGCATACGCTATTACCTTACCACATTTCATCAACACACATCCCAAACCAACCCTTGAAGCATCACAGTACACCACAAACCCTTCTGTACCTTCTGACAAAGTCAATAACTGCGCCGAAGTCAATCTTTATTTCAATTCCTAGAAAATCCTTTCACAAACATCGAACCACTGGAACTTAACTGCTTTCTGCGTCATCTTAGTCAATGGGGAGGCGAGAGTAGAGAATTCCTCCACGAAAATATCCAGCTAAACCCAAGAAACTGTGGATCTCCGTTGGGGTCGTTGGTCTAGGCCAATCCTTCACTACTGCGATCTTTTGGGGATCAACCCAAATCCCTTCCCTGGAAACAACATGGCCCAAAAAGGTGACTGATTCTAGCCAACACTCACATTTTTAAAACTTTGCATACAACTGGTGTTGATGTAGGGTCTGCAGAACTGCCCTGAGGTGATTAGCATGATCTTCCTGACTTCGCGAATAAACAAGGATATCATCAATGAAGACTATGACGAAAGAGTCAAGAAACGGTTTGAAAACCTGATTCATAAGATCCATAAAAGTTGTTGGGGCGTTGGTTAGCCCAAAAGACATTACCAAGAATTCGTAGTGCCTATAACGAGTCCTGAAGGCGGTCTTAGTAATATCCTGTTCCCTGATCTTTAACTGGTGGTACCCGGACCGTAAATCAATATTCGACAAGAACCTAGCACCTTGCAATTGGTCGAACAAATCATCTATCTGAGGCAATGGGTACTTGTTTTTTATGGTGACCTTGTTGAGGTGCCGATAATCAATGCTCATCCGAAGCGATCCATCTTTCTTTCTGACAAAAAAAACCGGTGCGCCCCAAGGTGACACACTAGGCCTAATGAAACCCTTTTCTAGAAGGTCCCTCAATTGCTCTTTTAACTCCCTCAGTTCTGTCGGCGCCATCCTGTAGGGTGGAATAGATATCAACTTCGTATCTGGAAATACATCAATCCCGGAATCAATTTCACTATCTGGTGGACTCCCAGGAAGCTCATCCGGAAAAACCTCAAGACACTCATTCAAGACAGGCACAGACACGGGAGCAGGCGTGGTGTCCGCAACCCGGACCAAATAGTAGATACACCCCTTCCTAATCATCTTTGAGGCCTTAATGTAGGAAATAAACCTGCCTCTTGGCACAACATCATTCCCCTTCCATTCAATAGCTGGTTCCTTAGGAAACTCGAGCCTCATAACTCTGGTTTGGCAGTCGAGTTTAGCAAAGCACGAGTAGAGAGTGATAACATCGAAATCTACCATCCCTAGCTCAATGATATCAGTCGTGGTATCCCGACCACACACCGTGAAACACAATTCCTATAGACTCGCACGATCGTAATAGAATCACCAACCAGAGTCGACACAGAGAACTTCTCATGAAGCTGTTCGGGTTCTATCCCAAAACTTGAAGCAATAAATGGAGTAACATATGAAAACGAAGACTCGAGATCAATAAGAGCATAAACATCATGTGTTTGAACAATTAGAATACCAGTGACAACATCTGGAAAAGCCTCTGCACTCTGGCGATCACTCAAAGCATAGAACCGATTGGGTCACCATTGACCCCGTTCTCTACCCCTAGCTGCACCGCACCGTGCTGGAGCTGGAGGGCCGTGGGCTGGAGGCGTGCTGAAGATGTAGAGGCTGACAAACTGGATGGCTGAGCAGTGCCCCTACCCATGCCCTGACTGGGTGCACGATAGTCTCGCTGAACATGGCCTTTCTCTCCGTATCTATAGCATACTAGTATATCCAAGTAACAAGGCTCAGAATGAAACCTCCCGCACTTAGGTCATGGGGCCCTACGCTGATGCTGGAACCTCCCACCTGAACAATCTGACTGATGGAATCTCCTGCTATCTAAACCTGGTCCAAAATGACCTCCTTGCTGATAATTATGCCGCACTGGCTGAGGACTGAGCATATTACCGAGAGGGCCCTAATGACCCTATCTCAAAGGTTGATCTCCCGCTTAAAATTGAACTTCCAGGGTTGCCCGCTAACCGGGACCTACTACCATTCTCTCTTTCTATTCTTATCTTCAATTTCCGAGCCTCGGTAGCTTGGGCGAATCCCACGATCTTCCCATAATTCATATCTGAATGCAGAGGCAGCTGTAGCAGCCTCATTGATAACCAAGGGACCAAGGCCCTGAACAAATTGGCGAACTCTGGCCTCCATAGTCCGCATAATGTGGACAGCATACTTGGACAAGCGCACGAACTCCATATGATACTCCCACACACTGTTGCCCTGCTTGAGGACCTCAAACTCTGTAGCACGGGCTGCCATAGTCTCGGGAGGCAAGAAATGATCCATGAAAGAACCTAAAAACTCATCCCACCTCGCCGGAGGGCTCCCCTCCTCACGGGAATCCTCCCACATCTCAAACCACGAATACGCCACTCCCCTCAAACGATAGGAATCTAACTCAACCCCCTCTATCTATGTAGCCTTCATAACCCGAAGATTCTTGTACATCTCATCTATAAACTCCTGAGGGTCAGCCTCTAGGTCAGTGCTTGTCAATTCTGAAGGGGCTAACCGCAGAAACTGGTTGACCCTGCAACCTGAAGAATCCCCTTGCTCACTAGAGGATGCAGGGGCAGCACTTGATCTTTGGGCCAGGACGCCACTAGCTGAGTCAACATCTGTATAGCTCCCTTGAGGTCCCCATCAGAAATACCGGGACCGGAAGCTGGGACTGAGGAAGGATCAGGAACATCAGCGGGAGGGACTGTAGCACCCTCCGCTAGAGAACAAATAGGAATAGCCTAGCCTGGGATGGAAGAGTCAGGCTGATTCAGGATCGGGAAATCATTCTCACCCGCACCATCAGATAGGGAATTTACGACCACTCCTGGGGTGGAATTGTCCTCCAGGCCGAGTCGGGCTCTCTTCTTGGGTGCCATTTACTGAAAATTGGAGCAATGCACGAATTAGAGATAGACAACCTCACCTTCCACCACATCGCACGATAGAGAATAAGAATAAAGGGTATTTTTCCGAAATGTTCATGCAGCCCCCTAATTATAGACGTGGTTGACAACACACCGATAAGAAGGGCTCTACTAGACACGACACCGAGACATCCTATGACACTTTTAAAAACTTTAGGCTCTCATACCAAGTTTGTGACGCCCTAGAATCGAGGGACGAGACCAGCACCTAACCGGATGAGCCTGGTCAAGCGGACCTGGATTTCCTTTCCTACCCAACGCATTACCCCGTGTTCATAATGTACATTATAGGTGAAACAGCAAAATAGAATCAAAGCATGCGTTTACAACATAAATCCCTTTCTTCTTTTAACATTTTCAACAATTAATCTTCCCCAAAACATACATTCTAAAATACAACACCCGCGATACAGGATCGTGATTCGAGTGAGTACAACAACTACCCAACATACATATATACAACCCACATAATGTCTACGGAGCCTCTAAGAGTACTAGGAGTTTACATAGACTTGCCGGAAACAAGGCCCCGACTATACCTTTAAAGACATAACATATACATTAGAGAATGATACAGTCTACACACGGCCCAGAGAGAGAATAGGGCTCACCAGAACCGCTGAAGGGATGAAGAGGAGGCACCAGTATCGGCGGTCGGAGCTACTAGCTATAGGACCACCTACATCCATATAAAAGATGTAGCGCCCTCGACAAAATGGACGTTAGTACCATGGAATAGTACTAGTATGTATGAATAAATATTACTCCATGTAAAATCAAACAATACACATGTAAGAGGTATTTAAAGAACCAAAACAAATATTGCACAGAGATACAAAGAATCACAATTGAGGTTTCCACAGTTTCTTATTTCAATTGTTTCCCTGTTGCGGCACGCAACCCGATCCCACCGTACAATCACATTTCACCCTTATTTTTTCTGTTGCGGCACGCAACCCGATCCTACCGTACAATCACATTCACCCTTATTTCTTCTGTTGCAGCGCACAACCCGATCCCACCGTACAATCACATTTGATAGCAACAACAACCAACAATTCAATCACAAGGATTTTCATCATCAAGAGTATAAATTTATAACAACCAATGACCAAGAGGAATCAAAGGCACAATAATCCTTACCGAACAGTGAGTCACATACGGTATTGCCACAGTCATTTAACTCAATTAAATCATTCCACAATTCCTTCCCATCATTTACTACACAACCTTTAGCACTTAGATAAATTCAAAAATTGGGTTCGTTATCATTCCTTTCATTCAGTAGCACATCCTTTCATCCCAATATGTTCAAGCATTTAACGAGTTTTGCACGTAATAGAGTAAACACAAAGAACCACCTTTCATAATCTCACATAGCATGGCGGCATGAAAATCAACTAAGACAATCAAAGAACAAAATCTTATGCCTAAACACCTTAGAACTATCATTTCACATATGCATAAGCAAGGAACTCATACCGAATGCTCGGACACCAAGAAGGTGACTCTACAAAGATTAAAGTTAGCCATACATACCTAGAGTTGGAATTTCCCTTTAATTTCTATCCTAAATCACCGGACCTTCTAACGCCTTCAATCTAATTTACAATGTGACACATTCAAACTTATAGTTAGGAACCTTGAACTCATTTGGACATTTTATCAAATATTATATGGTCCTTTAGATTAACTAGCCCCCTTTTTAGTGAAAAGTTTCCCTAGCCTACTTCCCTTATCTAGATTATAGTAGATTATTCACATACGTGCAAGGTCTTAACTTTCCTCTTCAAGAACCAACCTATGTGTGTCCTATTCTAACTAAAATTTGAGAATTTGGGGAAATGGGGTGAAGACTTACATCTTATGGTGAAGAAGATAAAGATTACTTGATAATTTCCGGGCCATAGTAGATATGATGGACCAATTTGATTTAGAAGAAGACTTTCTCTCACTAAACTCACTCTACCTTCTCTCTATTTTGTTCAGATACCCGTTAAAATTAAAGGGGGTAAGTGATTTATTAGGTTGGGGTCGGGTATAATAATTATAAACTAAAAGCCCCGAAGAAACAAATGCGGTTAGGAATACGGATCACTTTCCTGCTATGCGGTCCGCATTCCTGTCGCATAAATGGCCCTCAAATGGGCCAAAAGGGGAACCAGATTGCCCAGGTATGCGACCACTATGCGGTCCGCATACTTGTTATGCGATTTCATAGTGCGTCGCATAACCTCCTCTGCAAAAATGAAGGTGCAGGGATGCGACAGCAATGCGGCCTGCATTCATGAAATGTGATCGCATTATGTGCAGCATAGCTGTCCTCAAATTGGACGACTGTCCAGGTATGCGACCACTATGCTGTCCGCATAGTGGATCGTAGATCCGCGCAATTCTGGTAAATATCATCTTTTAAGTCTCGGGGTGCTTTTTAGTTCAAAAATGGCCGTTTTAAGAATTTCCACAGTTATAACAACATAGAGACCTATTCAGGCATTGTTTTTAGTTAAGAAATTTTACGGGTCTTTACGAAAATATCTTGGAATGTCATAAGACCATTATTCCTTTGAGTAATATCACGAAGTGAACTTTATCAACTTACATATTTTCGGAGACCCATGAACATATGATAAAATAATATGATACATGGGGAATCAAGAACTTAAGCATTTAGGAAAATTGTGCATTTGCTCGTTTCGTTTGTGTCATATAGATCATGACAAAATAAATAAGGGATAGCCTTAACATACCTGAAGTGATTCTCTTTTGCAAAAACACATAATGGTGGATCGAAGTTGGAAAACATTCGTACGATATTCTTGAGAAAAATTGTACCGGGCTTTCTTTGAATTAGAATTTCACATTTGAACTTGTAGGGGTTCATAATAATCCGTTCAGAGAACTCCATAATCTAGAGATAAGAAGTTGGTTTAATGATGTTGGACCTTGTAGTATCTCAGAGAAATTTCACGTTGAACATTGTCATTTCTCTTTTAATGATGTAGGAATGCTTTTTTGCTTAATTTTAGAGAAGTAAAATACCTTACCGATAAATATACCAAGCATTCTTACGTGTAAACAAGGTATCGTTTTGTCTTATGACTCATTTTCTATATGTTGCGACTTTGGTTTAGCTTATGCAATGTGGAAGCCCCAAAAAGACCCTTATCCACTTAATACAATAATTATCTCCACAATTAATCAATTACCCATCTAATTAAGAATTATTCAAATTACTTAAAATACACCTTACTTTTAGCACACCTTATACACCTTACTATTATGGTCATGTTGTACCTTGTATGGTACTAGTCCATAAATACCAGGTATTTTAGCTCGGGCCATATTTTATCCCAAAATGTCAAAATTCATTTTGTTCTATTTTCTTACCCTCTCACCTTAATGAATTTACTCATCAATTGTTTGAAATAGCATAATGCTTATAATCTTAAAATAATCTCATTCCCGATCTTGCGTCGATTAACTTACGACAAAACTTTAACGTACAAAAAATATGGGATGTAATATCTCATTTTTGTGCTTTCATCAATTTACTTATGACGTACTTTTACGTACGAAAATTTGGTGTCTAACATCATTCCCCCCTTTGGAACATTTATCCTCGATTGTTGACTGATGGACTTATCATTCTCACAACCCGTAGCTCTTGGGAATACTTTAATACTCTTCTTGACATTTACGCAACTGTTCTTTGAATAAATCCAAAGGCCAGGGCATTCCCCCCTTTAGGCCTCTTTCTCACACCACGGTATGTGGTCAGAATTCTTCTAATCTCGTAACTCTTGCTATGTTCTGTCACGTAGCCTATACAAGTTTTTCCTTGTATGTGCGCCTATGCGACTCTTTTCTCCTTTTTCCTCCAATTTTTATCCAACCTCTAGGTGTCACTTTGTTCGCATATACAGAGCTTTGAAAAGATGTCTCTTTGGGCATTTATAGGTATACTGAAGTTCTTTGCTCTATACTTCATTCTACTTACGAATATTGCTATATTTAATTTCATAGACTCGTTATCCATTCATATGACTTTCCTGTATCTAGGTAGTTCATACTACACCATAACTCTTACTTAGATTTATCGTTACTGAGGTCTGCTACTGAACTCTAGGTTACTTTCGTTTCTTATCCCATATGTATAAATCTAAGTCCTTTAATGCTTCCTCATTACTATTTAAGAATGACGACCTAGTCTCATCTTATACTTTGAGACTTTTGTCCATCCATTGTTGATCACCTCAATATTTATCTACTATATACCACTAATAACTTGAAAATTTTTATGTAATACCTTGCCACTAGGGCTTACGTGCATTGAGGAACATTTGAAGTGATTTTCCTGATCCACTTAGCGGCAATATTGTACTTCTATAATCGTATTTTATAGCATCCCAATGTGATTCACTTACATGGGTATTTTAGTCCCGTACAATTCATGAAATCCTCTTCAAATCATTACTCAATTGAAGGCCCAAACGTCATCTTTTAACTATCACAATTACAACCTCATTGTACTATCAGGGAAGCATTCCATCTCTTCTAAATGCCATTAGTCTTAGACTCATTTGAGTTCATTCAGGCTATACTGAGCTTTGTATAATTTAGAGAAACCATCAACTCTCTTGTTTTCATGGTCTTAAGCCTAAGGACTTTATCCGTTCTCATCACCTTCTCACTCGGCCTTTCTTATCCGTACTCCTGTCTTCCTAAAACCTTGTTGCTTTACCATACTTTAGCTTGCAACCTAAACCTATTCAATTATACTACTCGTAACCTTCCTTAAACTTTCTTGCACCACAGATTTCCTTATGTGATTTTGGAACATCAAGCGAGACATCATATCGTCTCTAACTCTTCTTTACTCTCTTGTCTAGATCTCTTAGTACCTAGAAACCATAGGATGGAAGATATGCTACTGACGATGACGCTATCATTCCTGAATACTGAATACCCACGCTTCTAACATTTTATACGAAGTATGGACTATTCACTACATTCTGCATTTGAGTATCTCGTACGTTGTTCACCTTTACGTTACTTGCCTTAAATCTCGCATCAAATCTTTTATTTCTTCCATAACCTCCCTTCCACATAGGTATAATTCACATCCACAACTTGAAGCTCTATTATAATACTTGCACCTCTGGTGGGAACTTCATACTGACTTCTTATAAGGCTGGTACTTTTCTAAATGGCTTTCTCATAGAGTCATTGTCACACCTCCTGTTTATACGCCCCAAAGGGGGGTACGGGAGTTTCTCCACTTAAAGTGA